>SJYC01127417.1:0-76411 GCA_006408675.1 Madoqua kirkii | reverse complement strand
GAGACGCCTGCCTTCCTGTGCCCTCTCCTGGGAGGGCCTGCCCCTCCACCCCATCCCTCACCAAAAATGCGACCACAATAAAAACCTGAAAACCAACTCCGCCTACATCCTTTTTCTCCCAGGGAAGGAATCTGGGTGGAGAAGGAGGTTCGATGAGGGAGGCGGGGACATAGAGGAGATGCCTAGGTGTGGAGGGAGTTCCAGAGGCAGATGCTTGACCTGCATCTGCTGTGTACGTCGTTGGCAAGTCTCTTCCCTCACTAAGTCAGGGAGTCCTCGCTAACAAAGTAAAACCACTAACTCCTTAGCTGCCAAGCTAAAGCTCTTGACCGGAGCCTGAAAAGAAGCAAACTCAGAAAGGCTGTCTGGGAACCATGCAGGCACTAAACCCTTCAAAGAACAAATTTAGAAGAGTCCCCTTGCTCATCATTGCCTGTGGACTCTTGGTCTATATACAATGCTAACAGATTTGAGGGCTCTGTCTTCAAAGAACAGAACTGTCAGGTTTAAAACTCTAGAGCTGAAAGGAACACTCAAGGATCATCTGATTCAATCCACCCTCTTTATTGCAAAAGCAACTAGCAGATTAGAAACTGTTCAGGTTTCAACACTGAACAGACCTGGGGCTCAGCCTTGACTCTTGCCACTTCCTAGCTGTGTTATCTTAGTAAATTAATAAACCTTTCTGAGCCTCTTGCCCCCACAAATTCTGGTGGTTCTACTTTCAGAACATTCCAGAGTCTCCCTTCTCCCTACTCTACCGCAAGACTTGTTCCAACCACAGTGGCTCCCCCACTGAGCTTCCTGCCTTACCTCCAGCCAGTTTTTAGTTTCTCCCCCACAGAGGAGCCCTGTGGACATGTGTGGAAGTAGATCACATGTCTCCTGGGCTCAGAACCCTCTGATGGCACCTCCTGCATGGAGGAAAAAGCCAGAGTTTAAGGACTGCCCTGGTGGTCCAGTGGTTAAGAATCTGCCTTCCAATGCAAGGGAAATGGGTTCATCAAGCATTGGTCGGGGAACTAAGATCACACATGCTAGAGAACAACTAAGCCTACGAGCCACAACAAGCCACAGCTAAGATATGACACAGATAAAAATAAGTATTAAAAAAAAAAAAGAAACAGCGTCCTCACAGCAACTGGAGGACCTGCACAATCTGTCTCTTTTTCCCCCTGTGACCTTCCCTCTTTATTCTCTATTCCACAGGAGGCTCTTTGTTGTTTCTCTGAAATGTTAGGCACGCTCCCACATTCGGATCTTTACTCTGGCTGTTCCCACAGCTGAGTTCTTTCCTCGGATGTCCTTATGGCTGATTCCTTCATTGCTGCTCACATGTCATCTTAAGAGCGAGGCCCTCCCTGGGACTTCCCTGGTGGTCCAGTGGCCAAGACTCCGCACGTCCAGTGTAGGGGGCCCAGGTTTGACCCCTGGTTGGGGAACTAGATCTGCATGCAACAACTAAAGATCCCACATGCTACAGCTAGGACCCAGCACTGCCAAATAAATTAAAAAATTAAATAAAAACTCATGCCAAGCACTGAGCACAGTGCCGGAGTGCTGTAGGCCCTCGGTAAAATTTCTCCTGAAGTCCCTAGGATGTGAGTGGACACACACAGGCTAGAATCCAGGTCCCTACCCTCCCATGTCCAGGCTTTCTCTCACTTCACTATGAGCCTCTTGCATTCAGGTGTGTGGATACTAGGGAGAGGTGCCAGGCAAGGGGCTGACATGGAGGAAGGAGGAACACACGCCATGGGGTCTCTGAACAGAGACATCTACATAGCAGTGACGGGGTTGGAGGGAGGGTAGCTCTGTTCCAGAGGAAAAATCCAGTCCAAGAGCAAATGTTCTGCTTAGGAAGGCAAAGTTACAGTGTGAGTGTTAGGCAGAGGCCTTACCAAAGGGTCTGAGCACAACATGTAGGAGTCTGGAAGAACCTCAGCTCCTTTCTGGTTATGCATGATCACTGGCTCCAGACTCCCTGAGGCAGCATGTCCCACTGCTACCTAGCTTCCCCAGTCGGGGATTCTGCCTTATCCTGAGCACAAATTGGCCATTTTGAACACTGACTCCTAGTGTCTACTCTGCGCTGAGATAGTTTTCAGTGAGGTCAATCTTTGCTGAATAATGCCATCCTTCCTTGGGACGTGGAAGAGCCTGGTGGTCAGGAACGTGGGTGAGAGTCAGAAGGTCCGGGTTCATATGGCAGCTGTCACTCAAAGAAAAAGAAAGTGAAGTTGCTCACTCATGTCTGAGTCTTTGTGACCCCATGGACTGTAACCTACCAGGCTCCTCAGTCCATGGGATTTTCCAGGCACAAGTACTAGAGTGGGTTGCCATTTCCTTCTCCATAATGTCTATGAAGTACTGTTTTTTCATCTGCAAGATGGAGACTACATGGTACCTACTGTAAGAAACGCCGCGGGAAGAAAAGCCACCTCTAGGGACCGTTGACAAAGGCCTTTATTGAGCGGTCGCTCTCGGGCAGAACTCCCGGGGGTGAGTAAGCAGGGGGAACAAAAGGAGTCTTCGAGGAATGGAGGGCAGGGGTTTTATGGTCAGGGCCAGCGTTCAAGCTGGGTCCTCCCACATAAGGTAGGAAGTGCGGGCTGTAGTGGTGATTGGCACTTGATTGAGCCAGGCCATGGGGTTGGTTGCTGGAAGTTTGGTCTGCTTCCGGTTCCTGTTTGGGCAGTGGCCAACCAACCAGGACCTTTTCTGGGGCTTTTCATCGCGACATCCCCGAACATGCCCGACCTCTCACCTACCTCATACAATTATTGGTTGTTGGAAAGATCAAATGAAAAGATCAAGCAAGCCATCTAGCATTGATACTTAGCAATGTAAATTCACAGTCACATCTTGGAGGTCAGGTGTAACTATTATCTCATGAAGGCAAAATGTGTGTGGGCAGAGTAATCCCCCCAAATTCCTTAAACTGCCCATCAAGTCTGAGAATATTGTGATAGTCACAGGCTGCACTGAAGGCTCACTGGCCCCCTTGATGCAACACATTTCTGTGTTCTTGGCTAAATATGACAGTTGTCCAAGTCTATGCTCCAACCAGTAATGCTGAAGAAGCTGACGTTGAACGGTTTTATGAAGACCTACAAGACCTTTTAGAACTAACACCCAAAAAAGATGTTCTTTTCATTATAGGGGACTGGAATGCTAAAGTAGGAAGTCAAGAAACACCTGGAGTAACAGGCAAATTTGGCCTTGGAATGCGGAATGAAGCAGGGCAAAGACTAATAGAGTTTTGCCAAGAAAATGCACTGGTCATAGCAAACACCCTCTTCCAACAACACAAGAGAAGACTCTACACATGGACATCACCAGATGGTCAATACCGAAATCAGAGTAATTATATTCTTTGCAGCCCAAAATGGAGAAGCTCTATACTGTCAACAAAAACAAGATGAGGAGCTGACTGTGGCTCAGATCATGAACTCCTTATTGCCAAATTCAGACTCAAATTGAAGAAAGTAGGGAAAACAACTAGACCATTCAGGTATGACCTAAATCAAATCCCTTATGATTATACAGTTTCAGTGAAACTCCATAGCTTTTACTTTCCAGGACAGTCTAACAACAGCAAAGAAAGGGATAGAAGGATGTCTTCTACAGTTTTCTTTACACTTGATTTTATCCTTCACCCTTATATAAAGTAAAAAATAGTGGAGGAAAAGACATATGTTATAGCAACTCTTTATAATCCTTAATTTTGTAGAAGGATTTGATGCTATGGTATTCCTTTAATAAACATGTTGGGCAAAGTGAGAGTCTTGTAGCTAGAAGTGGTAGACTCTCTTAGTTTAACAGCAAAGAAAGGGATAGAAGGATGTCTTCTACAGTTTTCTTTACACTTGATTTTATCCTTCACCCTTATATAAAGTAAAAAATAGTGGAGGAAAAGACATATGTTATAGCAACTCTTTATAATCCTTAATTTTGTAGAAGGATTTGATGCTATGGTATTCCTTTAATAAACATGTTGGGCAAAGTGAGAGTCTTGTAGCTAGAAGTGGTAGACTCTCTTAGTTTGTCTTACTACTGTATGGTTTTTCTAAGACTATTAGCAAGTCACATTGCTTTCTCTAGGATTCACTGTTTATAAGTACACATTTTGAAATAAGACTAAAGTTGCTTGAAAATAGTAGAATAAACTGCAAGCATGATTGCTTTGTTGAATTTGTTTCCCTCCAATTAAAATTCTTTACTTAATGATTCAGGTTAAGTGCTGTCTTCTTCAAGAACACCTTTATTTATTTATTTATTTTCCTAAACAGAATTTATCACCCCTTCAGCAGTCTGTTGTATTATTTTTTATAACCTATTTAGTTTTAACTTGTCTACAGCTATATGCATGTAATGTTTTGCTTTCCTGATGAAAAGGAGTCTGTGTATCCAAATGCTTAGCTCTTTTGTGGTTAGAAATAAGATTTTATTTTTAGTGAAATTGGCTTGCCTGGTGGCTCACACTGTAAAGAGTCTGTCGGAAAGCAGGAGACCAGGGTCCTGTCTGTGGATAGGGAAGATCCTCTGGTCAAGGGAACGACTACCCACTCCATTATTCTTGCCTGGAGCATTCCAGAGACAGAGGAGCCTGGTAGGCTACAGTCCATGAGTTTGCAAAGAGTCCAAGGTGACTGAAAGACTAGCACTGACTTAATGAAACTGCTGCTACATAAGCTAATATGTAAATAGTACATGTTCATCCCATGTTTGTAGTATGGAAAAAATGTCAAACATCATAGGATAGTAGTGTTCTAGAGCCATGTAGACTCTAGTCCTTATATTCACACTCATCAGTCACATAGCTTTTTATATTTTTACCTGACTCAGACCCATTTCTTAACCTTAGAAACAAAATGGCTGCCTGAGTTTCTGCTCTGGGCTTTGTATTATACTAATGTTTTTTATGTCATTTAATCTTCACACCAGTACTGTTAAATAGGTCTTGTATTCAGTTTACAAGGTAGAAAACTTAAAAAAAGAAAGTGGCTGAGGTCACATTGTTGCATAAAAAACAAAGCTATGGTTTAAATTCATAACCTACCTCCCAAACTCTTTCCCTCAGGAATGGCAAAACACCAAGATGTTAATTAAAATTGAGAGGTATAATTGTTAGAATGATCATATTTCAGTTATGCCACAGTACCTGTTAGGAAGATGGCTTCGGCACTTTCCAGCAACTGGCTCCATTTTGAACAATTTTAAGTTTTGGTTCATAAACGCTTTGTTAGCGTTCATTCTTGTTAAAAGGACTTCATGGATCTCTGATTTTACTAATTTCCTCAATGAAATGAAAACAAATTTTATAAGGACTTTGGGCAGCATTATTTTCCTTATTTCTAAATTCTTAGGAGACATCTCATTTTTGGTATTTCTTTTCAGTAGGTTATTATTTCAGAGACTTTTCTTACTGAACTGTTACTTTGCAGATGTCCTAATTTGTACTTGTTATTATTGTGGCTCTGAAAGGATGATGTTATCCAAGAGTTGCACTCAGTATGTCAGAGGATCTGGAAGACCCAGCAGTGGCCACAGAACTATAAAAAGTCAATCCTCATCCCAATTCCCAAGAAGGGTAGTACTAAAGAATGTTCAAATCATAGGACAGTTGTAGTCATCTCCCTTGCTAGTAAGGTAATGCTTAAAATCTTACATGCTAAGTTTCAGCATTATGTGAACCAAGAATTTCCAGATGTCCACACTGGGTTTAGAAAAGGCAGAGGAATCAGAGATCAAATTGCCAACATCTGCCGGATAATAGAGAAAGCAAGGGAATACCAGGAAAAACAATGTTTCATTGATTGTGCTAAAGCCTTTGACTGTGTGGATCATAACAAACTGTGGAAAGCTCTTAAAGAGGTGGAAATCCAGACCGTCTTACCTGCCTCCTGAGAAACCTGTATGTAAGTCAAGAAGCAACGGTTCATACCCTGTATGGAACAACTGATGGGTTCAGGATCGAGAAAGGAATACGACAGGGCTGTATGCTGTCACCGCGTTTGTTTATACACTGAGTACATTATGAGAAATGCTGGACTGTACGATTTATACTCTTGAATCAAAATAGACAGTAGAAACATCAACAACCTCAGAAATGCAGATGATAACACTCTAATGGCAGAAAACTAAGAGGTATCAAAGAGCTTCTTGATGACAGTGAAGTAGGAGAGTAGAAGAACTGGCTTAGAAAAACATATTAAAAAACTAATGGCATCCGGCCCCATTACTTCATGGCAGTACAAGGGGAAAAGGTGGAAGTAGTGACAGAGTTCCTCTTCTTGGATTCTAAAATCACTGCAGATAGTGACTGTAGTCATAAAATCAGAAGATGCTTGCTTCTTGGCAGGAAAGTTATCAAAAACCTAGACAGTGGGTTGAAAAGCAGAGACATTACTCTGCTGACGAAAGAAAGAAAGTTATGACAAACCAACACACTGGTTATAGCAAACACCCTCTTCCAACAACACAAGAGAAGACTCTACACATGGACATCACCAGATGGTCAACACCAAAATCAAATTGATTATATTCTGTGCAGCCAAAGATGGAGAAGCTCTATACAGTCAGCAAAAACATGACTGGGAGCTGACTGTGGCTCAGATCATGAACTCCTTATTGCCAAATTCAGACTTACATTGAAGAAAGTATTCAGATATGACCTAAATCAAATCCCTTATGATTGTACAGTGGAAATGAGAAATAGATTTAAGTGACTAGATCTGATAGATAGAGTGCCTGATGAACTATGGACAGAGGTTTGTGACATGGTACAGGAGACAGGGATCAAGACCATCCCCATGGAAAAGAAATGCGAAAAAGCAAAATGGCTGTCTGGGGAGGCCTTACAAATAACTGTGAAAAGAAAAGAAGCAAAAAGCAAAGGAGAAGGGAAGATGTATGCATCTGAATGCACAGTTCCAAAGATTAGCAAGGAAAGATAAGAAAGCCTTCTTCAACGATTAATGCAAAGAAATAGAGGAAAACAACAGAATGGTAAAGACTAGAGATATCTTCAAGAAAAATATATATACCAAGGGAATATTTCATGAAAAGATGAACTCGATAAAGGACAGAAGGCGTATGGACCTAACAGAAGCAGAAGATATTAAGAAGAGGTGGCAAGAATACACAGAAGAACTGTACAAAAAAGATCTTCATGAACCAGATAATCACGATCGTGTGATCACTACCTAGAGCCAGACATCCTGGAATGGGAAGTGAAGTGGGCGATAGGAAGCATCACTACAAAGCTAGTGAAGCTGATGGAATCCCAGTTGAGCTGTTTCCAATCCTGAAAGATGATGCTGTGAAAGTGATGCACTCAATATGCCAGCAAATTTGGAAAACTCAGCAGTGGCCACAGGACTGGAAGAAGTTAGTTTTCATTCCAGTCCTAAAGAAGGGCAATGCCAAAGAATGCTCAAACTACCTTATAATTGCAATCATCTCACATGCTAGTAAAGTAATGCTTAAAATTCTCTAAGCCAGGCTTCAGCAATATGTCAGCTGTGAACTTCCAGATGTTCAAGCTGGTTTTAGAAAAGGCAGGGGAACCAGGGATCAAATGGCCAACATCTGCTGGATCATGGAAAAAGCAAGAGAGTTCCAGAAAAACGTCTATATCAGCTTTATTGACTATGCCAAAGCCTTTGTGTGGATCACAATAAACTGGAAAATTCTGAAAGACATGGAAATACCAGATCACCTGACCTGCCTCTTGATAAATCTGTATACAGGTCAGGAAGCAACAGTTAGAATGGACGTGGAACAACAGACTGGTTCTAAATAGGAAAAGGAGTATGTCAAGGCGGCATATTGTCACCGTGCTTAATTAACTTATATGTAGAGTACATCATGAGAAACGCTGGGCTGGAGGAAGCACAAGCTGGAATCAAGATTGCTGGGAGAAATCTCAATAACCTCAGATATGCAGATGATACCACCCTTATGGCAGACAGTGAAGGGGAGCTAAAAAGCCTCTTGATGAATGTGAAAGAGCAGAGTGAAAAAGTTGGCTAGAAGCTCAACATTCAGAAAACTAAGATCATGGCATCTGGTCCCATCACTTCATGGGAAATAGATTGGGAAACAGTGGAAACAGTGTCAGACTTTATTTTGGGGGGCTCCAAAATCACTTCAGATGGTGACTGCAGCCATGAAATTAAAAGATGCTTATTCCTTGGAAGAAAAGTTATGACCAATAGCATATTGAAAAGCAGAGACATTACTTTGCCAACAAAGGTCCATCTAGTCAAGGCTATGGTTTTTCCTGTGGTCATGTATGGATGTGAGAGTTGGACTGTGAAGAAGGCTGAGCACCGAAGAATTGATCCTTTTGAACTGTGGTGTTGGAGAAGACTCTTAAGAGTCCCTTGGACTGCAAGGAGATGCAACCAATCCATTCTGAAGGAGATCAACCCTGGGATTTCCTTGGAAGGAATGATGCTAAAGCTGAAACTCCAGTACTTTGGCCACCTCATGTGAAAAGACCCTGATGCTGGGAGGAATTGGGGGTAGGAGGAGAAGGGGACGACAGCGATGAAATGGCTTGATGGCATCACCGACTTGATGGACATGACTTTGAGTGAACTCCAGGAGTTGGTAATGGACAGGGAGGCCTGGCATGCTGTGATTCATGGGGTCTCAAAGAGTCGGACACAACTGAGTGACTGTATTGAACTGAGACAGTGTGTTGGAAAGCAAAAACATTATTTTTCTGAGAAAGGTCTGTATATTCAAAGCTGTTGTCTTCCCACTGGTCACATAGGGTTGTGAGAGCGGGACATAAAGAAGGCAGAACTCCAAAGAATTGATGCCTTCAAACTGTGGTCCTGGAGAAGACTCTTGAGTCTCTTGGATTGCAAGGAGATTAAACCAGTCAATCTTAAGGGAAATCAAGCCTGAATATTCCTCGAAAGGACTGAAGCTGAAGCTTCAGTGTTTGTTCACCTGATGTGAACAGTTGACTGATTGTAAAAGTCCTTAATTCTGGGAAAGATTGAGGGCAGAAGGAGAAGTTGTCATTAGAAGAAGAGATGGCTAGATGGTGTCCCCAATGGAATGGACATAAGCTTGGGTAAACTTTGGGAGATGGTGAGGGACAGGGATGCCTGGTGTGCTGTAGTCCATGGGATTGCAAAGTATCGGACAAGACTGTGTAACTGAACAATTCAAATAATTTTTGATCTCCAAACAGACACTATATAGTATCACGTTTATTCTACCCCTGTGATTCTATTAGGAATTAATGGACATCATTTTCTCTCTCTACACTATCTCTAAGCTCATGTCACCAGCTTGAACTTTACTCTAGATTCCAGACCACAGCTAAATGATGATTCCATTGAGAATGGAATTCCATTCTCAATGGAATCATCATTTAGTTATTTAATGGTCCCAAGATATTTTAAAAAATGAAACTTTCACACTTCCATCCCCTGCTAAGCCCTTTTCCCATAATGGCAGCTTTATGCTTCCAGTTGCTCAGCTGTAAACCATGTAGTCATTCAATCTTTCTTTCCCAGCCAATAGCTAAACTATCAACATATGCTGTCTAATTGATTTGCAAATTGCATCAATCATTTTTTATTGTAATGCTGAGTTAAGCCACCATCATGTGCTTTTCTTGAAACCTACATGTGTGCTCCTTACCTCAGAGTCCTGTGTCATCTTTTCAGTGGGGCCTCCCTTATGGATGGTATCTGGAATTGCATATCTTCCCTCCTACTGCAAGGGACTTTTTTCTCCTCATCTTCTCTGTGTGTGTGTCTTGTCCCCTTTCTCTGTAGTACTTACTATTATCTAACATAGTATGTCCTTTAGGTATTTATTCATTGTCTGTCTACCCTCTTTCTTTCTTTCTTTCTTTCCCCATCTCTGCAGATCTATCTCCCAGTGTCTTCTGGTTCTCTGTCTCCTCATCTCTGAGGCCCTCCTCTCAAGCTCTGTGTCTCAGTGCCCTTATCCGGGAGTCTCTGTGCCCTGTCTCGGCATCTCTCCCCACCTGGAGGCCTGCTCCTTGGAGATAGCCACAGGGTCCCCTCCCCCAGCAGACCAGACCACAGGCTGCAGGTGACTCAGTCAGGGACAGATTCTAGGGCTCCCAAGATGACAACCTGAGTTGTCCTCAAGTTTCCTCTTCCAACTCTGACATAGCCCAGGGGCCCCAATTAGATCCAGCGACTCATGTAGATGAGGAAATCAGGACTGGGGAAGCTGTGAGGTGGCCTGCTCTGGGGTGAGGAGGAGGGCAGAGGCCAGGACAAGGGGTGACCATGGCAGAGTCTCTGGGCACCTGGCCTACATCCCCCTCAAGTGGGGTTGCCAGAGAAAATACCAGATGTCCAGTTAAATTAGAATTTCAGATAAACAATACTTTTTTTACTGTATGTCCCATATGGGGCTTGCCAGGTGGCTCAGCGGTAAAACATCTGCCTACCAGGGTTTGGTCCCTGGGTTGGGAAGATCCCCTGGAGAAGGAAATGGCAATTCCCTTCAGTATTCTTGCCTGAGAAATCCCATGGACAGAGGACCCTGGTGGGCTTCAGTCCATGGGGTTGCAAAGAATCGGACACGACTGAGCGCCTAAACAGTAACATCAGCAGTGTCCCATATGTTGGAGGGAATACATTTACTCTTAAAAAAGTATTGGGTTGGCCAACAAGTTTGTTCAAGCTTTTCTGTACCATCTCTGTACCATCTTCTGTACCATCTCTGTACCATTTATGAAAAAAAACGATTGAACTTTCAGGCCAACTGAATAGTTGCTGTTTACCTGAAATTCCAGTTTAATTTGGTGTCCAGTATTTCTATTTGCTAAATCTGGAAACTCACTTTCAAAGAAGGGAATCCATAAAGAAGGCAATCCACTCAGTATTCTTGCCTGGAAAATTCCATGGACAGAAGAGCCTGGCCCACTGCAGTGCATGGAGTCACACAACTGAGCATGCACGCATGAGGGGAGAGGAGGGAGATGGGTTGGTAGCAAAAAACTGAACGAAAATAAAGTGGGGGTGGGGTGGGGGGTGGTGAGGATCCAAGTGTCTGTGCCCCAGGAATCCCTCCTCAGAGTTCCCGCCTTGCCTCCCTTAGAACCTAGTCCCTACTCCAGAAGCCAGGCTCCCAGCCTCTTTCTCCCCAGAATTCAGGTGTCCGGGCCAGGTCAGGGTCCAGTTGCCCAACGTGGGTTTCACAAGGAGGGTGGTGCCATCCATGACCCTGGTGGAACCAGTCTGGCTGAGCAGACAAGTGAGGTGGCCCCCATCCCATCCTGAGCCTGCTGCTTCCTCGAGGGCCAACCCAGCGGGGCTGGGAGCGGAACAGGACGGACTCAGGGCGCTCTGGGTGCGTCAGAGTCTGGGTTTGGGTGTGTTGTGCCTCTGCTGTGTGGTGTGTGTGCCTCTCTGGGTGCTGTTGTTTCTGTGTGGGGGTTGTCACGATGTGTCTCTCTGAGTGTTCCTGTGTCCTGGGGTGTGACACGTGAGAAGGTCTTTTCTATTTATGTGTCTGTATTGCCCTGCTGTGATCCTCCCTCCTCTGCACCTGTGTTTGGGTGCAGTCTCAGTTGTCAAGTCTCTGTAATTCTGACCAGGTTAAGGCAGGAATTATTATTTTGTAGCACTTTATTTATTTTCGGCTGTGCTCCGTCTCCGTGGCTGTGTGGTCTTTTCTCTAGTTGTGGCGAGCGGGAGCTAATCTCTAGCTGTGGGGTGCGGACTATTTATTTCAGTGGCTTCTCTTGTTGCAGAGCACAGGCTCTAGGGCGTGTGGGTTTCGGAAGTTGTGGTTCCCAGGTTCTAGAGCATAGGCTCAGTAGTTGTGGCGCATGGACTTAGTTGCTCTATAGCATGTGGGGTCTTCCTGGATCAGAAATTGAACCCGTGTCCCGTGCAGGGCAGGTGGATTCTTTACCACTGAGCCACCAGGGAAGCTTAGGAATTAGTTTTTGAGTGGTAGCTTTGTATTCTGGGCTCTGTAGTTAGAAAACCTTCGTTCAAATCTTGATGGCCTCTGAATGGCTGTATACTTTGGGCAAATCACTCAACTTCCCTGGACCTCAGTTTTCCCATCTACAAAATGGGTTTTTGCCAATAGAGTTGCTGAGAGGATTAAATGAGTTAATTCATGTAAAGAAACTGCACCTGGCCCATAGAAAACATTTTGTGTTTATGAGGATAGTGGGGATGATGTTCTAGTTGCTGGTGATGCAATAGTGAATAAAACCAAGTCTTTGCTCATGGTCCTAGTAGGGATTGGATGAATGGCCTGTCTGTGGCTGGGCATATAACCACACAACTGAGGTGTCTCTTTTGTATGTGGAATGGGAAATTTCTGTGTGGTGTCAGTGCAAGTGATTTCACGATTGTGCGGCCCTGTGTGTGTGTTTGTAGGTAACTTCACGTGCTGTGTGTGGGTTCTCTGCTTGTGTGGGTATAAATGCATGATCACACCAAGCAGGTGTTGGAGGACACATGTTTGTTCTGATCTTGCATTCCTGACTCTGAGGTGCCAGGGGTGTGCCTGTATTTGGGGTCTTGAGAACTCCTCTTTCCATCATATTAAAAACATTGTATTTATTTTAAAGTTTATTTTTGACTGTTCTGAGTCTTCGTTGTCTTGAGGGCTTTTCTCTAGTTGCGGAGAGTGCGGGCTTCTCTTGTGGAGCACAGGCTCTGGGGCTCTCAGGCTTCAGTGGTTGTGGTGTGCGGCTCAGTAGCTACAGTTCCCAGGCTCTAGAGTGCAGGCTCAGTAGTTGCAGTGCCCGGGTTCAGCTGCCCCGCCACATGTGGGATCTTCTTGGACCAGGGATCAAACCCATGGCTCAGGGTAAAGAATCCGTCTGCCAATGCAGCTGGCTGTAGTTTCTCCCCAATGGGAATAGTGCACCCAGCGGCTTTAGGAGAAACACCAGGGTCAAGGGAAGATGAGAGGAGACAGGTAAGGCCTGGGTGGGGATGAGAAAGAACATGGTGGGAAAGCAGGGAGAGATGGCGGATGGGGAACAGAGGAAGAGCTGCCCAAAGAGATGTGGATGTTTGTCCACCCATTCCATAAGCATTTGGTGAGCCCTTGCAATGTGCCAGGACCTCTGGCAGGCATTGGTTCAAGGCTTGGGGAAAAGTAGAGAGACCCAGAGGGATGAATACCCACCAGGAAAGCTTTTGGTGGCCCACCTGTGTCCAGAGTGAGCCTCGGTGACAGTTCTGGGTGATGGGGATCCAGCAATGGGGAGGGACAGGGAGGGACCTGCCCTTCTCCAATCCTCCCTGAGGCTGATCTGGGCAGATCAAAGAACAGAGGCGGGGGGGGCCAGGGGGCCGGGGAAGGGGGAGGATTCTCCCAGACCAGGGACATCCCGGGAATCATTTCTGTCATCTCCTAATAGGATAATGACACACGACACACCCCTACTGTCCTAATCAGTATTTTCAACCCCAATCAGGCCCAACACCCATAGTGAGAGGCCTGGTATCTGAGAGTTGAGGAGGAAATACCTGGGAGTCACCTCCCTCACCCTTCCTCCTCCAGACCCGAGGAGTCCCAGGCCCCTGGGGGGGGCCAGGGGGCCGGGGAAGGGGGAGGATTCTCCCAGACCAGGGACATCCCGGGAATCATTTCTGTCATCTCCTAATAGGATAATGACACACGACACACCCCTACTGTCCTAATCAGTATTTTCAACCCCAATCAGGCCCAACACCCATAGTGAGAGGCCTGGTATCTGAGAGTTGAGGAGGAAATACCTGGGAGTCACCTCTCTCACCCTTCCTCCTCCAGACCCGAGGAGTCCCAGGCACCAAACCCCCACCCCCACCCCACTCTCAGTCTCCCTTCTTTTTTCACTGTGTACTTTTCCCTCTCTCTCTGGGCCTGTCATTATCTGTCTCCATCTGTGTTTTGTGTCTCTTCTGTCTCTTTACATCTGGATCTTGATTTTCTCTCACTGGGCCTCAATTTTCTCACCTGTCAACTGGGAATAATAATAATCCAATCACTTAGAGCTGTTAAGAGGAAGACATGAGATAATTATGTAAAATGTATAGCACAGAACCTGGGCCACAGTAAATTCCATACAAGTGAGCTCTATTGCGGTTATTGTTTTCAGTATTTTAATCTCTGAGTCTCAAGTCTCCTCCTGTTCTGGATTCTTTCTGCACAGAGCACCCGCCCCTGGCTTCCCTTTCAAGGATGAAGTAAAGGGCAGTATCGAGGCCAAAGCTTCCCCTAAGCCTTTTTCCTATTCATCTTTAGTCTAAGCCCCACCTCAGGAACTCAGAACTCTGGCTCCAATACAATACGTAGCCACAAAACCCCCTGAACCTCAAATCTGTGATCCTTGGGCAGGCCAGTGACCCCTGGGATCCAGGAGTCCCCGAATCTGGAGCACGATTCTTCAGGGTCCCAGCTCCCCTCTTCCTCAAGATCCAGGAATCCGGACGCTCAGCCTCTTCCTCCCTCAGACTCAGAAGTCTAGGCCCCTCAGTTTGTCCTCCTCAGGACCAAGGAGTTCGGACTCTCATCCTCCCTCAAGACAGGATCAGGCCGTCCAGCTCTACCTGCAGCCGGAAACCTCACTCAAGATCCTTCTGCAGTCACCCACGCGCTCAACAAGCTCCAGAGTCTGTCTCTTTTAGAGGCGTGTCTGACACCGGAGCACGCCTCCGAAATCGAGCTGTGATAAGCTACCCGTGACGTCAGACACCAGCTTCCAGCCAATAGACACTCCGCCCCCTAACTCCCTGGGCCACTCAGGGGAGGGAGCATTCCCCAGTAGGCGGGGTCCATAGCCCTAGGAGGACTGCGAAAGAGCGGTCTCCGCAGGTACAGCCAGGCAGCCAAGAGGCTAGGTGTTTGCCCGTTGGTGTGTGTGGGGGGGTGGTTTGCTTCGTAGACGCTGGAACGGCTCTTGAGACGACAGGTTCTGCGAGTCTGGCCTGGTAAGCCCTTTACAGCACACCCAGTATTGGGATTCTGGACACAGCTCGGACAGGAAACGGTGAGATTTTGTTGAGGCTGGAGGCGGAGCGGGGAGCTGGATGCACCATCTCAGAAATTTCTCCATCCCTTCCCTTCTTCAGCTACTAAACTGACCCGTGCGTTCAGTCCTTCCTGCCCTCATTAAGTACCTCACTCACTGATTTCCTCATGTGGCGACTCACTCGCACTTGCTCATTCACACATTCGTCCACCCAGTACTTACATTTCCTGAGGCTCCCAGTGTGCTTGCTAAGCCTCCTGCTGGGCAATGGTGGTGATGAGTCAGGCCTGGGCCCTGCCCTTAAGGAGCCCAGGTCAGATGGAAGGACAGACCCATATATTGACGTGCCGGGGTTTGCAGAGGCAGGGGAGTCCAAGAGAGTCCTTTTTGAGTTTAGTGGGACAGGAAAGGATTTCCAGAGGAGGGAACCTCCCTCTCCTGACTTCTCCAGCCTCTTGGATTGTCTCATGAAGGCTTTTTAAACTGATGAATAGTTGATTTACAATGTTGTGTTAATTTCTGCTGTACAGCAAAGTGATTCAGTTACATATATATTAGTTTCCATTTTGGCTTATCATAGCATACTGAATATAGCTCTCTGTGTTATACAACAGCAGTCCCCAACATTTTTGGCACCAGAGATTGGTTTCATGGGAGACACTTTTTCCATGGAACGAGGGATGGGGGATGATTTCAGGATGAGTCAAGCCCATTACATTTATTGTGCACTTTATTTCACTTACTGTTACATCAGCTTCACCTCAGATCATCAGGCATTAGCTCGCAGAGGTTGGGGACCCCTGCTGTACAGAAGGACATTGTTGTTTATCCATTCCATATATAATAGCTTACATCTGCTGACCCCAACCACCCTCTCCATTCACCCCCAAACTCCTCTCGATTGGCAACCCCAAATCTATTCTGTATGTTCGTGAGTCTGTCTCTGTTGATGACCTTTGATCTATGTGCAAAACCACCCTCAGTACCTCACCTACCTCACACACCCCTGAGCCTCCTCCCAGTAGAGTCTCACTGTCCACCTGCTCCCCTGTCTAGACCTGAGTGTCCTCTTCATCCCCTTGCTCACCTGTAACCTCTGCTCCACCCTCAATAAGTCCTCTTTATCCAAGCTCAGTAATGGCTTTGGGAGCTTCTCCACCCGACTTCTGCTCCCCACCTTCATTGTTTCTGCCCCAGCTCAGGGCTTGTCATCCCTGTCCCCAGCCTCCTCTCTTGCCTCCCGGGCTCTAGTCTTGCCCTTTTCAGTCCACTCCCATTTCCCACTAGACTCTTTCAGTGCCTGAGCTAATCCTGTCCCTCCCTTGCTCAAAGCCCTTCTATGGCTCCAGCTTCCCTTCATTTAGAGTCCAAATTGCGTTCCAGCTCCTTTAGGATCTCTTGCTGACCAGTCTAGGCCCCTCAGACCACTCCCGACTTTGCATCTTAATTTCTGGTCAGGCAGAAGCCTTGACCACTGACCACTGGCTCTCAAAACCTTGCCTATTCTTAGCAAACTTTTGCTCTTTCTTGGATCACCTCCTCTGTGAAGGACTCGCTAGCTACCACAGAGAGAACTGGTGGCTGCTGCTGCTGCTAAGTCGCTTGAGTCGTGTCCGACTCTGTGTGACCCCATAGACGGCAGCCCTCCAGGCTCCCCTGTCCCTGGGATTCTCCAGGCAAGAACACTGGAGTGGGTGGGACTGTGACAGTCTGTGTCTGAGTCTCTTTCCACCTCTCTGAGTGTGGAAATTTGAAGGCTAGCCCTGGAAGGAAATCTCTGCTTCAAACCCAGGGCCTACAGAGGGTGAGGGCTTGAGTGGCCGTCACAACTGGGCAGAGCTTAGGTCCCAGTTTTTGAGTGTTCAGTGTTTCTGATTTCCTGTTAGCTTTGATCTCGTTCTCTAGGGACTTTCGGTTTTCTTTTCCCGGTGGGTGCTGGGGCTAGGTTTGTAAAGAGGAGTAGCTGAGGAGCCAGCTTCTGGCACTGTACCTGGATTAGGTCTGAGGAGGAGATGGCTCTGTGTTAGTAGAGGGGCTCCTGCCCTTCCAAACTCAAGAATCCAGGCCTGCACACCCCTTCGTTCTCAGGACCCAGGTGTTGGGCCCCTAGCCTTCTGTCGGCTCGCCAGTGCCAACTTCTCGGGCTTCTGATGCTGCCCCCTGGTGGGCAACCCCCGTCCCCACTCTATTTGCCCGTTTAATTGCGAGGTCCTTTGCGACCCTATGGACTGCAGCCCCACAGGCTCCTCTGTCCATGGGATTCTCCAGGCAAGAATACTGGAGGGGGTTGCCATTTCCTTCTCCAGGGGATCTTCCCAACCCAGGGATCGAACCCCAGCCCCTTGTGTCTCTTGCATTGGCAGGAGGATTCTTTACCACTGAGCCACCAGGGAAGGCTGTCTATTTGCCAGAGGCCAAACTAATTAAATACTTTTATTTACAAAAAACAAACAAAGCAAATCGATCTGCAAGGTCGGGCCAGGCCCGCCCCTGCAGTGTCACAGCAGCAATAGAAGGCAGTGATCCCGTGCAAGTCCAGCTGTCTCTGAGGCTGGTTTGTGTGCGCCCTCCTCCCCCAGGCCAGGGTCTTAGCATTGGGGAGGACCCCCCCACCCCCCGCGTCCGACTCTCCCCAAGCCGTTCCCCCCACCTAAGGCACAGCCTCGCCCCCTTCCACCCAGCCCGAGAGAGGACCTGGATGAGGCGGGGAGCCCCGGACCTGGGGTCCCTGTCGCTCTTCCCAAGGCGCATTCACCAGGGAGCCCTGCGCAGATGGGTACAAGCGGCCTTTAGTGTCGCCCCCCGCGACCCCCCTCTCCCCGCGGGGCCTGGCTCCGTGCCCCGGCTCAGACCGGCGGGCCGGGAAGATTGAGAATGAGACGGATGCACTCCACGCACAGCGCGGCTGCTTGCCGCGTCTCCCGGCATAGCGCCGCCAGGCTCAGGAAGCCGTGCGGCAGGTCCTCCACCACGCGCAGCGTCACGGGCTGGCCCAGGCCGCGGAGTCGCCGCGCGAACATGACCGAGTCGTCCAGCATAGGGTCCAGCGCGCAGGCCTGCGGGGGCGGGGCAGGGAAATGCGCAGACGGCAGGGGAGGACAGAGGCGGGAGACACGAAGATGGGGGCGGAGAATCGGAGAATGAGCCTGACTGGCCTCTGCCTGGCTTCTCTCTCCCCCTAGAGATCTACCCTCTCTTTGCCCCTTCCCTGACTCTCCAAGCCCAGCGCCTGCCCGGCGATCTCAACAGGATTGCAAAAGCAAACGGGCAGCTCTGACCCCCTCAGTCCCCTCTCTGCCAGGCCTTCCCTCCTGCTGGCGTCCCTCGCCCTGCAGCCTTGCTTTCTCCCTCGGCTCCCCGGGAGCTCCTTTCTCCAGGCGCTCCAGGGCCCCCGCCAGCCCCACTCCTCGCCTGCTCCACCTTCCCAGCCTGGCGCTCACCACGATATGCACAGGTGGCAGGGTCTGCAGCATGCTGTCCGGTGCCAGCAGCGGTGACATGAAGGGGTTCTTGACGATGGTGCCGAGTAGAGGGGCATCCACATGGCACCCTGGCTGCAGCGCCGTGGGTGGAAGCCCTCGGGGAATGCTGCGCCCACACCTCGAACTCGGTCCTTGTTGTTCAGTTCCTCTGAGACCTCAGACACTTCAGATCCATCCTCAGACCCAAGTAAGAAGTTGACAGTTGAGGGTGCGGAGGGGCCGAGTGTCTCCGCCGACAATGACAGCTCCGGCGTGTCTGTTGCGTCACTGCTGTTCCTGAGGCCCAGGTCATGCAGCTTCAGGCTCTTGAGGGAGTCGGTTCCCAGTGGGCCCTCCGGCTGGGTCAGGGCTGCTTCAGACACACTGCGCCGCATTGGCTCTGCGAGAGGAGCAAGGTCAGGGGACCGGCCAGGCCTGCAGTTAAGCCTGGCTCTGTGGGCCGGGTGTGTGGGTGGCTGGCAGGGAAGGCCGCCTTGGGAGCAGAGGCCCGTGGGGGAATTGCACCCTAGGGCTGTAGAGGCCCAGACTCCATGGTGCCCCAGGCTGCATTTCCAAGAGGGCAGGGGAAGGAGTCCCCTGTCTTGGAGGTGGGGCTCTGTCCTAATGGAGGGGGGTGTGTGACTGGGAACATGAAATGCCAGTCAGTTTACCTCTGGGAGCCTGTTTCCTCTTCTGAACAAAGGGGATAAAAATAGTCTTTACCTTATAGGAGGTGGTGGGAACTCAGTGGGATTAATAAGATTCAGGATTAGGTACTGCTGTCCGTGGGGAGGCTTCCCAGGTCGTGCCAGTAAAGAATCTACCTGTCATTGCAGGAGGCATGGTATCCATCACTGGGTTGGGAATATCTCCTGGAGTAGGAAATAGCAGCCCACTCCAGTATTCTTGCATGGAAAATTCCATGGACAGAGGAGCCTGGAGGGCTGTGGCCCATGGGGCCACAGAGAGTCAGACAGGACTGAGCAATTGAGCACAGAACACATCCCTGGGAGGTCATAATATATCTATCTATATATTTAAAAATTTAAACTTATTTTTAATTAAGGATAATTGCTTTACAAATTGTGTTCATTTCTGCCAAACACCTGGTAATGTTTTATTAGCAGTTGCCTTGTTTTAGCTGCCTCCTTAGCCTCCAACATGGGGCTGTCAGCTTTTCCTGGTCACTTGAGGCAGAGAGTATGAATGGATCAAAGTGGAATGGTGAACAGGCCCACATGGCTTGAAAGGAGGCTGTGTTCACACGGCACTAAAAAGAATCTTGAGGACATATCAAGACTTCCAGAGACCCCCACAGCTTTAGCTATGTAGGTCTGCTCCCGAAATTCCTCCCTGTTCTTCACCTCATCCCTTCCCTTTTTGTTTTTTGGCTGAGCTGTGAAGCACATGGGATCTTAGTTCCCTGACCAACAATCAAACTCAGGCCCCCTGCACTGGAAGCATGGAGTCTTAGCCACTGGACCACCAGGGAAGTCCCCATCCCTTCCCTTTGAATGACAGACAAGCCAGTGCCCAGATGATGCTAAAGGTGCACTTCAGGCCTGCCTGGTGTGCCCACTGTGGCCTCAGCTCCACTGATTTAATCAGGACCATTCTGCTTACCACTACTGCCAGGACCTTATATTTTTCAGTTTTTCTTTTTCTTTCACTTGCCTTTATAAATCCATGAAGCCAAAATGCAGGCTGATATGAGAATAACTGCTTAGGTGCCCTGTAGCCCAGAGGGTCAATGGAACCAAGCTGTTGACTAGAATCGTAGACACGGCCAATCAGGTGCTGGCATATTCTAAGAGCACCTACTGTGTTCTAGGTACAAGGCACAAAACAGCACCTACTGTGTGTCGGGTGCTTGATACAATTAGGTAGGCAGTCCTTACACAAACATAATGAGGCAGGTATTCTTACTGTTCCCATTTCCCCCAGGGGGGCAAAGCTAGGCGCACAGATACTGCAACTTGCCTGGTATAGTACCTGGTACTGTAGGGAGCTCAGCTGGCGTGTATGCCTCTAGGGTCTGCTCTTGTCCCCTCTCTCCTACAAGGAAAGCCGCAGTGCCAAATGGTCCATATGTCTAAAATTCAATCCTTTTTAATTGCTTTTGCATGTATGTGCTTAGTTGAGTCCAACTCTTGCTACTCCATGGACTGTAGCCCATCAGGCTCCTTTGTCCATGGCATTTCCCAGACAAGGATACTGGAGTGGGTTGCCATTTCCTTCTGCAGGGGATTTTCCCCACCCAGTGATCAAAACTGAGTCCTTGAGTCTCCTGCATATGCAGGCAGATTCTTTAGCTACTGTGCCACCTGTTTTTTGGTGTATTTATTTGTGTTGGTTGGAATGTCCTGATATTAAAAACTGAATTTAAAATAAAGCATATTCAATTGGAATAATCTTCTGAATAACAGGCACTGTATCTACTTTTTTTCCTTGGCCCGTGGCCTGTGGGATCCTAGTTCCCTGACCAGGGGTTGAACCTGTATTCTCAGCTGTGAAAGCACCGAGTCCTAACCACTGGACTGCCAGGGAAGTCCCTGGGAATGGTATCTACTTTTGAACATGCAAGTTCTATTACCCTACCCAGAAAATACTGTTGATTTATTAGATAGAAAGTAATTTGAGGTGGCTGTGCTTTAAAATCCTTAAAATGTTAGGAAATGGGAAAAAATGGATCCCTGGATGGAAGTGGTTTTTGGCAGCCTGAGGGTCTTCCCACCTACCTGGGGTGGGAATTTCCTCCACTTACTGATGTCTCTCCCACTTTCTGATCTCCCTGCGTGCCTGTGTTAAAAGTCAGGAAAGAATCTAGGAGGGCTGGACTTCCACCTGAGGGCCCAGGGAATTTCAGTGGACTGGATTCTTGGGATTGAAAATCAGGACACACGGCTGGCCTTCTGAGTCATCCCTAGGGTGCCTTTTTGGGAGGGGGTGTTTGGAAAGCTAAATCTTAGAGTTCCTGGGATTCTGAGCTGACCTGTGCGATCAGAAGTTCTGGAATTTCTAGAATGTGGACTAAGGCTTTAAGGCAGGGAGCCAGGAAGGTGATCTCTGCTTCTCTGAGTGCCCAGGGCCCAGCCCCTTGCCTCCCCCAGGACTTCTGGTGCCAGCTGTCCCTCCTGGCCACACTGGATGGGTGTGTGAGGGAAGGGTGCCACTCACCTGTCTTGGGCACA
Organism: Madoqua kirkii; assembly: GCA_006408675.1. NCBI lineage: Eukaryota > Metazoa > Chordata > Mammalia > Artiodactyla > Bovidae > Madoqua > Madoqua kirkii. The sequence continues at coordinate 54,764 of SJYC01127417.1, read as the reverse complement.
GATTTCAGGTGGGACTTTTGCCCGCCCAGCTCCAAGAAGGAGTTGAGCCATGAGGAGGCGCCCAGGCGGAGGTCTCGCAAGAGCAGAGCCGTGTCCCGCTGCACAAGCCCCATCACACCCAGCGCCTTCTGGTCTGAGTCGGGGTGGTCCTCAGTCTCTGTACCTGTGAGTGGATTTGTGTATGGGGGGTGAGTAGGTCTCCTCTCTTTGTGGGCCCAGTCTCAACACACAGAACCTCAGGCACCTCTGCCCTCAGGGACCTAGACTCTCTGACGGCTTCAGCAGGAACAGGGAGTCTCAGATTTGTCCCCTTTGTACCCAGTGAGACAGGGCTGTAGTCTCTGTCCCTGAAGGAGCTGGGGCCCCAGCTGCGTGCAGATGGGACTAACCGGCATAGGCGCTGACGCACTTGGAGAGCACGCTGAGAGGCAGCAGGGGGTCCATGAGGCTCAGCAGGCGGGAAGGGGAGGCGGTGGACTGCAGCATGGTGGCCGGGTAGGCCGCCATGATGCCATCTGGCACGCGCACCCCGTAGGCCGCTGCCCGAAGGGACACGGTAAAGCAGAGGTTCCCACCGGCGCTGTCTCCAGCGAGGCATATCCGCTCACCTGTTGAGCCTGGTGTGGAGGGGGCTTGGTCAAGCCTAGCAGGGAGGAGCTGGGGCTCTGGGCTCTGGGAGGTCAGGCTTGGGGTTCTGGCCCACTGCCATTTTAGAGACTGGGAAACTAAGGCAGGGGTCTGGACTTATTTGGGGGATAGTGGGCAGAGGATCAGGCAGGCTGAGGACATGGAGAGGTCTGGAGATCAGGAGGCTATGGGAAAGCTTGGGGGACTGGGGGTCAGGAGCAAGGAGGAAGGGTGCTGAGAAAGGGGAGACCCAGCACCCATGTCAGGAGGGAGGGGCGGCAAGGCCAGAAGATTGCAGCCAGGGTTCGGGCTGGCTGTCCTGTGTCCTGAGCCCACGGCACGGCCTCATCCTGCTCTGTGCCTCCCGGGCTGTGTGGGGAGTAGGAGGGTGGAGGAGCTGAAGAGTGGGCTGGAGCCCAGCTGGGTGGCCGCCAGCAAGGGGCAGCAGTGGGTAAAGAAACAGGAGGAGGGAAGAAAAGGCCAGAGGTCAGGGGGCAGTGGGGGACGGCGCATCAGGGGAAGCAGGAAGAGGCAGTGGGTGAGTGGAAGGTGGGAGCCCAGAGGCAATAGAGGCAGAGCTGCAGGAGGGGACGGGAGACACAGTGGGTTGAGCAGGTGGCAGAGGCAGGTGGTGGGAGGTGGGCGGGGAGGCAGGGTGTGGAGACTGAGGCTCCAGTGCCTCGTGGCTCTTTGCCCCTGCTGTGCCGGGGGGCTGAGGCAGGCTGGGAGGGGGCTCACCAAGCAGGGTGCAGTGCTTGATGGCCCAGCAGTAGGCGTAGAAGCACTCTTCGAGCGCCCGGGGGAAGGGGGCCTCGGGGGCCAGGGAGTAGTCGATGGAGAGGATGGGGGCGCCCAGCTCCTGGGCCCAACTCTTGAGGTAAGGCTCGTGGGACTTGGAGGTCTGGGCCACGAAGCCGCCGCCGTGGATGTGCACCACCAGGGCCCTGGAGCGGGGTGCCTGGTGGGGGCGCAGCCGCAGCTCCAGGCTCCTGGGGCCCTCGGACCTCACGAAGCTGCTGAGCTCCTTGCTGTCCTGGGGGGAGAAGAAGGAGGAGGTGGTGGGTCACGGGGCAGGGGCCGCCTGCCTGGGCCTCACTCCTCCGAGAGACAGGAGAGGGGGCACCTGTGAGCTGTGAGGCAAGAGGTGGGGAAGGTACTCCCTCTGTGCTCCTCAGCTCTGCGCCTGTTCTGGCAGAGCCGGGGCCCTACCTGTCCTTCCCGTAGGTCATAGGAGATGAGCCTGACGAGGACAGGCCCGGGGCCTGTGTGGGCCAGTGGGGGTGAGATGGTGACCGTGAGCTCGGGGTCCGAGGTCAGAGGCATTTCAAAGGCGATGGGTGGCAGGCTGAGCAGGCGGCTTACCCTCACGGTGGTCGAGGCCATGTTTGCTAGAGACTGGGCCAGGGGTAACAGGAGGAGCTGCTGGCAGGGGTCCCCCTCATGCCTCCCCTCCAACCTCCCCACCCGTCTCTTCCCTCCTGTGCCCTCCCCTGGGCCTGGGACATGTCTCTGGGCCCCATCATATCCCCATTGCTGGACCCTAGGCTCACCGATAGCACTTGGATCTCGGTGATATTCCAGAAGGCTTTCCAGAAGTGCACGTCCAGGTTCTGAATGATCCGCTCAAACTCGGCCCCACGCAGCTCGGGGTCGATGGCAAAGCGGCCACCAGTGAAGAGGGAGCTGGCGGTCACACCTGGAGGTCGGGAGGGGTGTCAGGGAGCCCCTGGTGGCCTTGCTGGGGCTCTGGTGCTGGGGAGGGACAGGAAGGATGGGGGTGGCTAAGGGCAGGGCCCTGTAGGGACTTACTGATGCCAGTCTCGTTGCGTTTGTAGTGCTCCCCGAAGGACACCAGTCCGATGGAGATGGTCTGCAGGAACGGCCGGATGGCGGGCGTGAACTGCAGGGAGAGGCCTCTGAGTCAGGGAGCAGGGGCGGGCAGGGGAGTAGGGGGCACAGACAAGGCAGGTAGAGGTGGTCACTCAGCAAATGTCTAATGAGCTCCGACTGTGTGCTAGGCACTGCGCTAGGCACCTCACGGAGCTGATGTTGTTGAGAAGACAGACAATACTCAAATGAAGACATGCCGACAATGTCAAGAAATGACCAGTGTCTGAAAGGACAGTCGATGGAGGGACAGAGTGTGGACAAAGGGTCTGACTGTTTATGGGTCTCCCCGAGGGACCCAAGGAGGGGTTGCAATGAAGCGAGGGATGACTGTGTCCCGAGGAGAAGAGGACACAGGCAGCGGCCTTGAGGGGCATCCTTGCTTGGCGTGGATGATGAGTGTTGGGGGAACAGAGAGGCCAGGAGAGGGGAGCGGGCGTGGGGTGAGATCCAAGGGGCAGTGGGGGGCTGATGTAGGGCCTGAGGACTTGAGTTTGTTCTAGACACGATGGAGCCACAGAGGGTTGTAAGCTGGGAGGATGGTCCCTGAAACTCAGCGAGGACCGAGATGAGGGGATACAGGCCGTGGGGACAGGAAGGAGAGAGAAACAGGAGGGCTCAGAGATCCTGAGGCAGAGTCAAAGGGAGACAGAGACCCAGCATCTCAGAGAGGAGCCAGGCGACTGAGAAAAGACAATAGAGACACCAGATCAGGGGGAAAAAATCCAAGCCACAGGAGGCTGGGCAAGGGGCCAGCAGGGTTCTTCTGTTCATTCAGCAAGTCCTGGCCCAGCCCTCCGGCGTGCCAGGCACTGGGCTGGAGCAGAGGCTGAGCGAGACCTGGAGATCAGGGACGTCTGCCCCCAGGGGCTGACATTTTACACGGGGAGGCTGTCCTGCAATGTGGCCCAGCTGGGCCCGCAGAGAGTAGCTGTCAGGCGTGGTCCTGCCCCTGGCCGGGGGCCCAGTGGGCCAGAGAGCACAGCGGTGCCTGACCTTCAAGACTGGAATGCAGCTTGGGTGTCCCCAGGCTCTTACTCCCGAGCTTCGTGGGCATGGCCGGGACCCAGGGAGGAGCTGGCAGGCCCAGCTGGGCTGATCAATATTTGTGGGTTCAGTTTAGAAGAGGGGAAGTTCCCAGGAACACCTGGGCTGGGCTGGTGAGAACAGGCTGCCCCGCAAGGAAGCAGAGACAGGATGGAGGCCGAGACAGTTTCCATGCTCCACTACCTGGGGAACGCCCAGAGAGGGTCTGAAGGGGTGCAGGCTCACACAGCTCCAGATACTCCTGCTGGGGTTCCCAGATGTGGCTGGGGATGGGTGGGCTCAGCATGAACCCCGGACAGGGGCAGACTGTGCGTCAGCTCTGAGCTTGGTGCTCTACAGACTTCCTAATTCTCTGAGTCCCCAGACTATTCTTCCTGTGAGTCTGAGGGCCTCAGGGTTGCCTTCCTTCCAGTGCTGAGTTGAGCTGTGTTCCTGTGATCGTGATTTCCGGGTGGGGGCAGAGGATAGGAAAACGCCTGCAGCTGGGGTTCAGAGGGCCCTGGTTCAGGGAGGAGAGGGGCCACGATCAGGTCTTCCTTTCTCTCTGCAGCCTGAAAATCCGGATTCTACTGCGCCTTAGGGGAGTCCATATATCCCAGCTGATCTGGGTCCAGCTGGGCAGCTGGGCAGCTGGGGGCCCCTTTGAACCCCTGTAAAATGGGGCCGGCACCTGTCCTCCCTGCCTCCCAAGCCTCTGGTGGGAATGACTAAGTGGGGTGTGCTCTTACAAACAGGCCTTGATGCTCTTACAAACCATACTGGCTACTTCCTAATGAATTCAGGGGCCAGACAGGTCACATAAGAAAGTAAATGAAGCTCCTGAGTGCAGGGTGATGGGGAGCAGTGGGGATGCTGATGTAGGAAGCTATGCCCAGTAGATTCCTTCTTCCATGGTGGAGTCGGCCAAGGGGCCACAAGTATGAGCCCCGACCACCTTCCCCTTCCTGCAGCTGCTGTTTGCTCAGTCAAGCACCGTACCACACCACCGTGCTTCCGCTGTATGCTACCAGGGCTTCCCTGGTGGCCTAGTGGTAAAGAATCCTCCTGCCAGTGCAGGCGACAATGGGTTCGATCTCTGAGTCTGGAAGACCCCCTGGAGAAGGGAATAGCAACGCGCTCCAGTATTCTTGCCTGGGGAAACCCCACAGACAGAGGAGCCTGGCAGGCTACAGCCCATGGGGTCACAAAAGAGCCGGACATGACTGAGTGACTGAGTATGCATATGCGACTGAGCCTGGCTGGGCCCGGGGGGCCAGGCAGGGGGCGGGGGGGCTCACCTGGAAACCCAGGCAGCGGCCGTAGAAGCAGCCTTTGTGCAGCGTGATGTACTCTTGTAGGAAGTCGGCAATGACCCTCTCGTCACCCTCAAAGAAGAGCCTCCCGGGCTGATTGGTGGTCAGCAGGCGCTGGGCGTAGTAAGCCAGAGCGCGGAGCTGGGTGAGGGCAGCCAGGTAGGCCTCGAGTTCGGCCAGGTTGTGGCTGGTGCGAAAGAAGATGCTGCGGCGGTTGGAGGCCACGTAGCGTGATTTGTGCAGCAGGTGCGCCAGGCAGCAGCGGGCCGTGTGCACCAGGCTGCGGTACCCGTTGGCCGGCGTCTCTGTGTCCAGGTCAAAGAGGTGTGCCACGCTCAGCAGGCGGCCCAGGGTCGGCTCCAGCCCCAGGGCCTGCTCCCGAATGCCCACAAAGACTCCCGTCAGCCGCCGAGCCGTCTCCCCGGGGCCCTGGCTGGAGAAGAAGGTCATGTTGTCCTCTGCCAGGGTCACCAGCGACTGGGTCATGGTGTGCAGGTCATCCTCTTCAAGAGCCGTGAGGCTGCGGGCAGGTCGGGAGACACGTTAAGGTAGGGCTGGGTCCCCTCTGGCTCCACTGGGCCCCGGGGTCTCAGAGTCCAGGCTGTATGCCCTCCTCCCCCTGACTCATGGCAGACTACAGTCTGCTCCTTCAGACGAGAGGATGGAGTCCAGAGCTCCAGTTCCTTGCTTCCTTGGGACCCATGAGTCCAGTACCCAGATCCTTTCTCCCTCCTCAAGAGCTGAGTTTGATCCCTCAGCCCCCACCTTCCCAAGACCCAGGAGTCCAGGCCCCCACACCCCTTCTTCAGGCTGCAGGTCCCTGTTTCCTCTTCCTTGGAACGCTGACACTCCTTAGCTCCAGCATCTGTCCTACAGCCCAGGAGTCTACATAACACTCTTTCTCCTTTCTTGGGGCCCACGTTCAGGCATCTGTCTCCATTTTCTCTCCTGGAGCCTGGGACTCCTTCCAAGTTTTGAGCAGCTTGGCCCCCTAGTTGGTCCTCTCTCTCAAGACCAGGAGTTTCAGCCCCCATCTTACCTCCTTCTCAGGCCCCAAGTGTCACCTACAGGCCCTTGCCCTCTGCAGTATTTGGGAGGCTTCTGCCCTCAGTCTACCGATTCCCATCCACCTGGTGGTGTCCCAGGATCCTGGTCCCAAGTCCAATTCTTTTCCTGAAGCCAGGAGTTCATAATTCTAGCCTTCCTTGCAACTGAGGGGTCACTCCTGCCCCCTCCTGGTCCCTCCAGTCTGGCTGTGGAATCCCCTCCAATCCCCTCTCTCTTCCCAACCTTGGTCCCACTCCTCCCCCAGCTGGGTCCCTGGCCTTCAGGCCTGTCCACTTCGCTTGGCTTTGCACGGGTCGGCCTTGCTGCCTGCCTGTGGTGGTATTCATTCCTATTGTTAACCTTGAACTCACTGCGCCAGACCCAGTGCTCAGGCTTTCTCAATTTGCTCCTTTAGGTTCTCTCACTAACCCTCTGAGGTCCAGACTGCCTCAGTTCCTGTTTCAGCTGTTATTGGAGCATTTCCATTTTACAGGAGAGGAAACAGGCTCAGAGGTGTTAAGACAGTTGCAATGAAAAGTGGCAGAGCAGAAATCAGATCCAGATCCTGGAGACTGGGCATCTAGCCCTGGCCCCGCAAAAACTTGCCCTGGACTGGGCCTGACTCCCCACACACACTTCAGGGTCCCCGGTTAATCTTCCCTTCCAGACTGCTGTCCTGTCACCCAGGTCCTGGACAAGCTGTTCTTGTCCCCCCTTGGTGGGGACGCTGCCCTCTGCTTCAGAGATGCTTCCCTCCTGAAGCCCACCGAGCACCTTGCCTGCTTCCCAAGTCGATGGTTCCCTGATCCTCCAGAAAAAGGTGTCTCTTTTCCCTTCCGGGCCAGGGGGTTTGGCAGCGGCCATTCCTGTCTGTCAGCTGGCCGTGAACTCACCCCTCCCAGGCCTCTTCAGAGATCCCCAGGGCTGCTGACTGACTGTCGACTGTGGTTACTGCCAGTTGCAGCCGGGGGTGACAATCCCGGGGAGGGGCCCAGCCTGCCTAGGGTGTGGTCACCGGCTCCACCTCCTGTCCTGATAGGACGGTGAGAATCCAGCGCGGTAAACAGAGCCTGGGGCTCAACTCACTGCTCCCAGTCCCTGTGCCAGCCTCCTGTGCGTTTGAACCCTAGAGTTTGGGGCCCCAAGGCCCTCCTCCTTCGGTTCCAGAAGTCCAGACTCCTAGTCCCCTCAACAATTAGAAACAGAGGCATCCAGCTCTCCTCTCCCCTCCTCCCTTAGGCCCAGGAGGCTCACCCTAGTCCTCAACAAAGTGTTCCCTCCCACTCAGCCTGGCTGCCCTCCTCCTTCCCTGGGGGGATTCAGGGAGCAAAAAACACCGGGGTTGATGGCAGCTCCTGCCCCCCAAGGCTGGCCGTGGCACAGCTGGCCTCAGCTGGTGGGCAGAGAGAGGAGAACCAGCCTTGCCTGTCCCACCCAGAAGGATAAAAGCTGATCAAGAGCAGTGGCAAGCCCAGCCAGGGGCCCACGCCACAAGGCCTACTGTGTGGTGTTCCCACAGTGGGCATGCTGCAACCTGCCACTTGGCCTTCCAGGCTGCGGTGACTGTCACTTCCAACTCACAGATGGATCAATGGAAGCTCAGGGACACTTCACCTGTGTTACTCCAGGGACTCCTGGCCTGGCCAGCTCACCCTCACCCTCAGCTTCCCCCCTCCTCCAGGAGGTGGTCCCTAAGGGTGCCTCCCCATCTAAGATGCACCGCCTCCCACTGCTTTCTGTCATATTTAAGTTCTTCCTAGGATTTTCTGCCTTGGCAGTTTTCCATTTATCTGTGTACATGTTTTTTGTTTGTCTCCCCCAGGGGCAGAACCAGGCTTCATGGAGCTTTGAAGCTCTTCCAAGTGGAGGTGGGATTCTTTAGGAAAAAGAAGAGACAATCACAAGTACTAGATTAGATATAGGGCTTGGGAAGGGGCCTGTGCAAATGAGGGTGTTCTTTGCTTGGCTGTAGGTGAGTCTGCCTCTGGCCCTCTGCCTGGAATGACATCCCCCGGGGGCATGGGGTGGCACCTAGCAGGTGCTCAGCAAAGATTTGAAGGAAGGAAGGAAAGGGAAGAGTCAGAGTGGAGGCAGGCAGGACTGGGTGGGAGTCTGGGAGAGGACCAGCCCTCCCCAGGGCAAACAAACAGAGAGACAGACAGAGGCTTCTGGAGATGGCGCTCAGCTTTGTGGCTGGCCTAAGCCACTGGCCAGGTTGATTTCTTCGTCTTGGAAGGTACACTTGGCCACCCTGCCCAGGGGGCTGGAAATGATCTTTGTACGGGACCCCAGGGCAGCATTTCTGCCCGTGGTTTGCTGTGTGGTTCTCGCTGGGCCTCACTGAGGTTGGGTCCTTTCTCCCCCTGACATGCTGCCAGTCTACTGCTTGTGCTGTCTGTTTTCTGTGTCTGACCTAGAGTAGAGGCTCCCTGTGGGCAGGGGCTTTGTTTAGTTCACTGCTGTAGCCCTAGCCCTTGCAAAGTGCTAGTGGGGTATTTATTGTGCAGCTGTGCTTTCCTGTTCCGTAAAACAGCTGTCATTTACTTCCTGTCTATGGGGCAGGGCTCCTGATTGAAGATGAGGGCACAGGAGCCCTGGACAGAAGAAGCAGTCTGCACACAGCAGTGAGGAAGAAGCTGATCTGAGGCGCTGCCCTTTGCCCTGTTCTAGGCAGCTCCCTGGGGACTGGTGTGGGCAAAGCAGGGAGGGAAGGACGCTGAGCTGAGGTTGCCAGAGTCATGCCAAGAATCTGACACAGAGGGCACTGGGGCAGGGGCAGGCAGGCCCCCAGGGCCTTGGGTGAGGACTGGGTCAGAGGGAGGGATAAGGGTCCTGCTTCCTGGGCACCAGCCCTTTGCCCTAAAGAGTCACAGGACAAGTGGACCCGGCCTGGATTTTGGTCCAGGGACCCAGCAAGTGAGAAAAGGGCAGTGGGGAAATAAGTGGGGGGAAGACGGAGGAAGGGCCAGGTCAGGGGCTTGGGAGGGGAAGGCCTTCTGCAGGGGAGAGGCCTGGGGCCGAATGCAGGCCAGGAGGCCGTCATTACGGCCTGATCCCCGAGTGTGTCTGCATGGCAGAGCAGACCCTGCTCTACGACAGCCGTGTGCCGGACACTGCTCTCTTCCTGGGTTTTGTGTAAGGTAACTCAGGTCGGTGGTTTCAGCCTCTCCATAGCCCACGAGGCAGGGACCATCAAGACCCCTTCTGGCAGATGAGAGAACTGAGAGACAGGGCCACGGAGCCAGCAGAGATGGCGCGGCTCCTCCGCTGTCTCTCTGCATCTGCGTTGCTGCTTCCGTCGTGCCTCAGCTCTGTGCTTTCCGGGCAGGCAGGTATGATTATGTCTTTGAGGTTCACCTGGATGTGCATGCATGTGTAGGTTCCTGTTGTGCTTAGCATTGGTCTGCGCGTGTGTGTGGGGGTGTGTGGGTAAGTGCACTCAGTACACATTTTTTCTCGGTGTCTCTGTTTCTGTTTCTCAGTGTGTCTGCAGGCGTGTTTGTATGCATGTGCCACAGCCTATCTGATAGGGACAGAATAAAGGGACAAAGTAGATGATTAAATAGTTAACTAGGGGATTGTAAGTAGAAAAATATGAGCGACCTCTGTAAGTTAATTACTCAAGAAAGCAGGTTTGCCTAACCATAAAACCAGGCAGGCTTGCTTAACGGCAAAACCATGCAACAGAAGCACGAGGCATGCCCCCAGATAGTAAAAGGATGGTGGCGTGAGACCCACAGCCTGCCCAGCGAGCTCAGTAAGTTAATGATTCTTAGGACACGCTGTCTGCACACGTAAAAAACAGTAATTAGTGGACCCAACTGGACCCGAAGGGACAAGAAAACTCCTCTGTCCAACCTGGAGGAGGAGCAGATGATAGAAGCATGATGTTGACTCAAGAATGACAAGGAAGTCTCCCCCTCCCCAGTTTTTCTTTGCTTATAAAACTATAGCCCAGTAAGTTCTCAGGGTGCAGCATTTCTCACCCTCGTGCTTGTAAACCTCACAAGCATTCTATTCCAATATATCACTTCTTATCTATCACTTTGCCTCTGGCTGAATTCTTTTCTATGCTGAGACCTAAAAGACTGTGGTACTGGAGCTCTTCAGTGTCTGAAATGACACCAGATGGTTTCACACCTGTATCCTCAGCCCCTGAAGGCTCTGTCTCTCTGTTGTTCTTGGCCTGTGAGATTGTGCCAGCATTTTGTTTGTATGTGTATGGATGTGTATCTTGGGGGGGTGTGTGTGTATGGTACCCGTCTCATCCCATTTGCTCCAGTTGGAACCCAGGGCATCATCATGGGCACCTCCCAGTCTCGTCTAACCCATCAGGAAGTCCGGTTGCCCCTGTCCTGCCTAGAAATCCCTGGAACGTGGCCTTTCTCCCACCTCCACTGCCCACGTCTCTAGATGACTGTAACAACTCTTTCTGTATCTCTGCTTTTGCCCCCTCCATGCCTTTCCCACATAGGGGCCAGAAGGTCTTTCTAAAACTTAAATCTGGTCACACACTCCCAGCTTTTGAACACCTCACCCTTGCTCTCCGAATAAAGCCCCAAATCCTGGACATGGCATCCCAAACCATATGCCGTCTGGGCCCTCAGGGTGCCTAGCCCTTTCCTCGCTGCGCTCCCTCCATGCTGTGAGCTGCCACTTTCTTGGGCCTCAGGGTTCTGCCTGTGCTGTCCTTGCCACTTTCTGTGTCGCTCCTGCCCAGCAGCCCATACTTGCTCATCTTTGAGTCCAATGTCACGTGCTTGGGGAGCCTCCCTCTTATATATTCCCTCTTCATCAGTTTGGCAGATGGGGAAACTAAGATAATTGGATAATCAGATAGTTATATCTGACTTGTAGGGTTATTTATTAATGTCTGGGTCCCCAGCTCAGATGGTGTCTTATCCTCTGCCCTGAGGGCCCGGGCCTGGCACAAGGAAGTGTTCACTGAATGTCTTTGGTGAACAAAAATGTGCACCTGGAGCCTTTTGGGTTCAGAATCAAGGTTGAGGCACAGAGCAGTTTTGATTGTACACACTCACTGTCCTTAGGAGCCTGGGAGTGGCTCTCTCCTTGCCTTTACTGGCCAGGTGAGGAAGACCAGGACCCTCACTCCCTCATTCGTCATCTGAAAAATGGGGTGATCATGACATTAGTGTCATCTGTTACTGGCAAGATCCAAAGGATGAGTAGGAGTGCTCCAGCCCACCTGGATGCCCTTGGGGTCTGATTCACTCTGTGGAGGCCAGTACCAGGGCAGGGCCTCAGAAAAATGATAGGGAAATCTAGGGGTCTGGGGGAATGAGCCTTTGTGAATAGGTGGGCCTGTGGGTTTGTGGGGAGGACTGGCTCAGCCCTGTGCAGGAGGCCCTATGCAAGAGGATTCTAACTCCTCATGACTCCCTAAGGGCAGCATGATAATTATCCCCATGTTACAGTTCATGCATGCCTTCACTTATTAAGTGAACATTTGAGTGCCCATGTGTCTGGCATACCAGGTTCTGCAATTGCTGGGTAAACAGGGCTGACATAGCCTGCTCACAGGGAACTCACTGTCTAGCTGGGGTGACTCTTGTTATTATGCCCATTTTATAGCTCGGAAAGTTGAGGCAGGGAAGGAGGGAGCCTCTGTCTAGTATACCACGCCCTCACAGTCTAAGGCACCAGGTCTCCAAGGCCCATTTCCTGATCATTGTCTTGCCTCTGGGCACTCGGTCCTGTCTGTGAAGCTGTGTCCTGCAGTGTGACAAGGAATGCCCTCGGGTCCCAGTTTGAGCTCTGAGCCTTCCTGTGTGCGTCTGGAGCCAGCTGCACTTCTACCTGCTCTGTCTCTCTGTTGTTCTTGGCCTGTGAGATTGTGCCAGCATTTTGTTTGTATGTGTATGGATGTGTATCTTGGGGGGGTGTGTGTGTATGGTACCCGTCTCATCCCATTTGCTCCAGTTGGAACCCAGGGCATCATCATGGGCACCTCCCAGTCTCGTCTAACCCATCAGGAAGTCCGGTTGCCCCTGTCCTGCCTAGAAATCCCTGGAACGTGGCCTTTCTCCCACCTCCACTGCCCACGTCTCTAGATGACTGTAACAACTCTTTCTGTATCTCTGCTTTTGCCCCCTCCATGCCTTTCCCACATAGGGGCCAGAAGGTCTTTCTAAAACTTAAATCTGGTCACACACTCCCAGCTTTTGAACACCTCACCCTTGCTCTCCGAATAAAGCCCCAAATCCTGGACATGGCATCCCAAACCATATGCCGTCTGGGCCCTCAGGGTGCCTAGCCCTTTCCTCGCTGCGCTCCCTCCATGCTGTGAGCTGCCACTTTCTTGGGCCTCAGGGTTCTGCCTGTGCTGTCCTTGCCACTTTCTGTGTCGCTCCTGCCCAGCAGCCCATACTTGCTCATCTTTGAGTCCAATGTCACGTGCTTGGGGAGCCTCCCTCTTATATATTCCCTCTTCATCAGTTTGGCAGATGGGGAAACTAAGATAATTGGATAATCAGATAGTTATATCTGACTTGTAGGGTTATTTATTAATGTCTGGGTCCCCAGCTCAGATGGTGTCTTATCCTCTGCCCTGAGGGCCCGGGCCTGGCACAAGGAAGTGTTCACTGAATGTCTTTGGTGAACAAAAATGTGCACCTGGAGCCTTTTGGGTTCAGAATCAAGGTTGAGGCACAGAGCAGTTTTGATTGTACACACTCACTGTCCTTAGGAGCCTGGGAGTGGCTCTCTCCTTGCCTTTACTGGCCAGGTGAGGAAGACCAGGTACCCTCACTCCCTCATTCGTCATCTGAAAAATGGGGTGATCATGACATTAGTGTCATCTGTTACTGGCAAGATCCAAAGGATGAGTAGGAGTGCTCCAGCCCACCTGGATGCCCTTGGGGTCTGATTCACTCTGTGGAGGCCAGTACCAGGGCAGGGCCTCAGAAAAATGATAGGGAAATCTAGGGGTCTGGGGGAATGAGCCTTTGTGAATAGGTGGGCCTGTGGGTTTGTGGGGAGGACTGGCTCAGCCCTGTGCAGGAGGCCCTATGCAAGAGGATTCTAACTCCTCATGACTCCCTAAGGGCAGCATGATAATTATCCCCATGTTACAGTTCATGCATGCCTTCACTTATTAAGTGAACATTTGAGTGCCCATGTGTCTGGCATACCAGGTTCTGCAATTGCTGGGTAAACAGGGCTGACATAGCCTGCTCACAGGGAACTCACTGTCTAGCTGGGGTGACTCTTGTTATTATGCCCATTTTATAGCTCGGAAAGTTGAGGCAGGGAAGGAGGGAGCCTCTGTCTAGTATACCACGCCCTCACAGTCTAAGGCACCAGGTCTCCAAGGCCCATTTCCTGATCATTGTCTTGCCTCTGGGCACTCGGTCCTGTCTGTGAAGCTGTGTCCTGCAGTGTGACAAGGAATGCCCTCGGGTCCCAGTTTGAGCTCTGAGCCTTCCTGTGTGCGTCTGGAGCCAGCTGCACTTCTACCCTTGGCTACTGATGATGTCTATGGCAGGGACAGTGATGAGTTTGGGGGTCTCTGGACTAAGTCAGGGCTAAGTCAGCTTCTTTCCTGCAGAGGAAATTCCCATAGGTCTTCACTTGGGCGACACTCCTAATCCAGCAAGGACTTCATGTGGGCCTGAGGCTGGCAGGATGTCTTGTCTATTAGTGTTTCTCCAGCCTGCTGAGACTTGTAAATAATGTGACAACCTAGGGAACCCAGGTGGCAGCTCTCCTTTCTCCCAAGTGAAGGTCAGGCTGTCCCAAGCCAACCCAGGGCCTCTCAGTCTTCGGAGTAGGAGTCAAGAAGTTAGATACTAGGGCAGCCAGCCTGAGGATGGTGGACTGACAGCAAATGAATGAGCAGATTGAATGAAGGATGTGGGGCAGGGCTGTTGGGAGCAGTACCGCACCCCCTCCTCCAACTATGCCCCACTGTGGGGCACCATTTCCTCCTACCTTTCACTCCAAAACTTCCTCTTTGGGCAACAACATCTAAATCTCTCCCCTATTACCGTCTTAAGAGTGTCAGAGACCTGAAAATCGGGGCTTGAACCATTTCCCACGTTGGAATCACAAGGCAAGAGCTGCCACAGCCACTGAGCGAGAACGGAGTCACAGCAAGAACGCTAGTTCGGGACACTAACAGTCTGGACTCTTCCCTCTAACACGGTACTGGGGTGTCCGAGAGCCTCTCTGCTGGAGATGATACTTCCCTCACGTCACCCGCTTCTCACAATGGATTATCTCCACACCCCCGCCCCGCAGGGCGGCAGTGAGCCAGGCAACGAGCGTCCCCCACTTCTCGTGGCAGTAGGTCAGTCCACTCGGTCACCAGTTTCCCCGCAGGACGTCTAAGGTTCCCTCCGTGCTGCCGCCGGCCCCCGCCCACTCACCTTTGGCTCTGGCTTTTCGCCACCACCGGCGCCTTTGACTTTTGGACCCCTCTTGAACCCTCTTCGAGGCTGGAGCCTCAGAGGCCACCTGGGGCCTCGTTTCCCAGGCCGATTCCATCAATTTTCCGCGGTACCGTTCAGGCGGCCAATTCCACACCCGCCTGAGCCAATTCTACCCGCCAGTCTCCGCCCGGAGGGCCGATCCTCACACGCACCACCGCCGAGCCCCCGGATCACCCAATCCCGGACTTGCTCCTCCCTGGGTCCCGCCCCCTAAGCGAGGTGGGCCGGCCTCGACTCTCGGCCTAAGGTCTGGCCCCGCCCCTTCGCGTGCTTTAAAGGGCCCGCGACCAACAAAAATGCAGCCCTGGAGGCGGCTAAAAGCATATTCCGGCAGAACTCGCGGGGAGTCCCTAATGGTCGCCCCAGCAAGGAAGCCCCGAAGTAGTCACGTGTTGGCTGTCATCCTCGTCTTCCCACTCACCTGCCCACGTAGGGATCGGCTAGAACGCACTGTGCCTGTCCGCTTAGAAGTGAGCAGGATGCCACTTCGCCTCCTCCTGAGGGCGGGGAGCCAGCCAGATCCTCCCTCAGGCAATTCACAGCCGAGGCGGGGCTGCAGCGCAGGAGGCGTGACTCTGCCTGGGAGCCGTTGGAGAAGGAAGCCCCGCCTTTCCGCCCCCTCGCCACGCCCTCTGTCCTCCGTTTCTTGGGGTTCTTCTCACTGTCCTGTTCCTCCCCGCGAGAATGGAAGGCCGGGGGCGGCGGAGTGTGGAGGTAGAGGTGTGTGTAGGGTGCTCGGCGCCTGCGCACTAGCTCCAAGCCGCGCACCCGCCCGCAGGGTGGAGAGGAGGCAGGGGTACCACGCTGCCCCGGGAAAAGGCGGGAAACAGCGGCGACTCGAGGCTCGCGCATGCGCACGCACTCTGGCACTGGAGGTGAGGTGGGGTGGAGAGGCTTTGGTTGTGGCAGAGCTGTGATAAGGGCATCCCTTGTGACTGGATTCGGGAGGCCCAGAGAAACACCAGAAATACGTCCCGTCTTTCCTCCCCACCCTTCTGAAACACACAACGAGCTCTGGCACTGAGACACCATGACCCACTCCTCAGTCCAGAGAGAGATGACCCAGCGCTTCCAGGAGATACAGGCCCCTGGGCTGAGACTCCCATTTACCAGCCTTCGCAGCGCCTTCAGCTCCTGGATTGGGGCTGCATTGTTTTCTCCCCTTCTGGCTGTGTCACCACATGTTCCTTGGAGAGAACTTGCGGCCATTCTCCTGCAGAGCAGGGCTTCTGAGCCCAGAGGAGTTCAGGGCCGAGTCTGCTCCCCGAGGGCACCCACCGTCCTTGGCTTCGGAGGAGGAGGAGAAGGGGCCGGGGTGCTGTGTCCAGCGGAGTCTCATGCCCACAACCTGCCCACATCACCCCCCTAGTCTCCCTTCCTGCGAGCAGCCCAGACCTGGCCTGGGATTTGGCGGAGCCCAAGCGCCTCTCCTGAGCCTCACGCTTCCTGAGATCACACCCTGGCGGGACCGGGACTCCCCGGGGGCGAGTGTCTGACAGCCTACTGGACACCCGGAGAGCTGAAGGGCCTTTGCCTGCCTGGCAACCCGCCAAGGGTAAGGGTCCGTGGTCAGCGAGGCACCTGCCCCCAGCTGTGCTCAGAGTTCTGGGCCCGAGGGATGAGCACCCGCCCTTGCCCACAGCCTTTCTTAGTTTCTGTTTGATTCCCCCGTGTCCCTGCGGGGAGGTGGCCTGGAACAGGGCAAGGAGTCTGAGGCTGGCTGGGGATCCTGGTGCCCCAGCAGCCCCTACTGCCCAGTCCCTACAGGCTCCCTCTCTTCCAGGCCTCGGCTCCCTCCTCCATCAGAGGGGGCTCTGGCTCTGTGTCTGGACTGCTGGACAGTGACCTGAGCTCACCTGACATTTTGGCAGGTCTCAGTTCTTGACTGAATGAGTGGCCATCCCTGGAGCCCCTCCCTGGAGCCCCTCCCCCTCTCCCTTCCTCCAAGCTCAACTCACCTGTGTATCGGTATTGTCTGGGATTCTGGCTGCTGATTTTCTTCCTGGGTGTTGACATCCCACCGAATCCTGACATCATTTCGTAACCAGGTTGCTCTTTGAAGGCCAGCTTCTTTCCAGGGGCTGCCATTCCACCCAGGGTGGCTGGTGAATCAGTGTCTAATGTGAACCCCACATCTGGTTTTGTGCCTGAATCTGTGACCCACTCAAGAAATGTCTTCGATTCTGAGGTCGATGGCTGTTCGGATGGTTCACTTGGTTTTGATAGAAATTGCCACTCAGCCAAAGATTCCTCTCCGGATTTGACTCCCTGAGCTGCAAGGTCTGACTGTTGCTGTCTCTCTTGGGACATCGGTTCAGTCTGGGCAGGTGGTTCATTTTGGGGTTCAGGTTGCCGCTGGGCTCTGGATCCCTGTCTCAGTTCTGGGTTCTGTTGAGTTCTAAATTCTTTTCCTGGCTCAGGTCTGTGCTGTGAGGCAGCTTCCTGTTTACTAAAGGGTACCCTTTGGATGGGAGGTGATGGCTGCAGGGCAGAGGCCTGTGGGGCACGAAATTCCTGGTGCAGAGTGGATTTTTGTTGTGCTGGAGGTTCCTGCTGGCCTTCAGTTTCCTGTTGGGCAAGGGGTCTTTGCTGTGCAGTGAGGTTCTGTGGTAGATCGGGTGCCTGCTGAGCCTTAGATGCTGGCTGAGCTGTAGGTGTCTTTTCTGGCTCAGTTGCTGGCTGGGTGATAGGTATCTGGGGTGGCTCAGGTTCCCAGTCAGGCCTAGAAACTAACTTAGAGCCTGGCTCCACTGTTGTGAGTTCCCTGAAGGGAACTGTTGATCTCCCAGGCTTCATCCTTCTGGGCTTTGCTTTGTTACAGATCTGGGCCTCCTTCACTGATTGCTCATGATGGCACCTGCCTTTGGGTTCCACTTCTTCATCCTGGCATCTCTGCTCCTCCTTTTTAAGGCAGTTGGCAAGTGGCCTCTCTACTTCTGAGCTCAGTAATGTGCTTCTGTGCCTCCTGCTTTTGAGAGGCAGGCCTGGGAAGAGGAGGAGGCTGTGTGCCCAGCATACAGTCCTAACAGACGGCAGGGGCTTGCCCTGTTGTGTCATAAATAGGACCCCACCCAGCTCACCAGTCCATTAAAATGCTGCTTCTCATAAGACCAGCATCCTAATTTAGTCTTCTCTTTCATCTGAATGACAGAAGCCAGCCTCTGGCTGAGTGTTTCTTTTCTCCCCTTCTGATAGTTGAAGAAATGGTCAGAGGGGGAAGCAGGATCCACACTTTTTTTTTTTTTTCTTTTTGGCCACAGTGGTTAGCAGAATCTTTGTTCCCTGACCAGGGATTGAACCTGGACCCTAACAGTGAAAGTGCCAAGTCTTAATCACTGGATATCCAGGGAATTCCTAGAATCTATACTGTTTTAATGTTTTCCTCTTTACTCATTCTTCCAAATCCATTTTTATTTCCTTATATTTTATTCTGATAATTTTATCCCCATGTTACAAAAAAATATGCCCTCTCATTTTTTCACTTGAAGCCCTTTTCAGTGGCATTTGAGATTTTCCACACCATCTCTCTAGCCTTCAACTCTGCTTTTGTACATACATCTTCTGTAGTAGGTTGGAAACTTACAGGGTCACTTGACCATTGATGATGATGATGATAATAAATACTGGAAGCATTTTATGTGCTAGGAAACTGACAGGTTTGTTTTTAATCTACATTATCTCTGCTAAGACAATGTCTTACTTATTACTTTAACTTCTTTGCTCTACCTAGCTTTTACCTTAGAAAGGCTTCTCAAATGAGTAAAGAAATAAAAGATTGGGTAGGGGAGAGAGATTGAGGATGATACTGGGGAGAGGTGTGTGTAGAATCTGGTTTAAGTTTGGAATTTACAGAGTAAAATGGGTTCACTGGATTGAATGTGAATTTCCAGGCCTCTTTGAGAGAAATAATTCTGATCTATTGTGTGTGTTCTCAGTCGTGTCTGACTCTTTGCAACTTCAAGGACTGTAACCCTCCAGACTCCTCTGTCCATGGAATTTTCTAGGCAAGAATACTGGAGCGGGGTTGCCATTTCCTCCTCCAGGGGATCTTCCTGACTCAGGGATCAAACCCATATCTCTTGTGTCTCCTGCAGTGGTAGGCAGGTTCTTTACCACTGTGCCAATTATATTTAAATATATTAATTGGCTACTTGTCTGGTTCTATTTAAGGTCAGGTGATGCCAGCTAGGAAACTTGGCTTTCTTGGTTTCTTTTAGGTAAGTAAACTTAAGCCTGGGTCTGTAGAGGGCACAGAAAAGTGTTCGGAGAAGGCATTAGAGGGCACAGTAATTCTGGCGATAATGTTTTGCTTTTGTTTTTTTGAGAATACTAGAATGGTTTAGGGACTAGGGACTGTGGTGGGGAACCTGAGGTGGAAGAAGAGCATCTTCTAGGTGCGCTCACGGCCTTGTTAACTGAGAATGTTTCATTGGGAGGATGGGGTCTCAGAGCAAAGCTTGCCAGCTGACATTGTCTGAGAAATCGCTGTCAGGCTCTGGAGGGCTTGGTTGGCTTCCTGTGGTGTCTTTGGTGTCCTAGGGTGAAAAGAAAAGAGAGACACTGCTTTTAACATGTTTAGAATTTAATTTTAATGACAGCTTTTAAAATGTTAAAAGTAAGACTCATCTAGTGGAAAAGTTAAAGTAAAAGCTTATTTATTTTATACACAATAGTTTGTTCTCCATACCTTTTTATATGTAAACATAATAGTTCACTTAAATGAGCTTGTGCTCTACATACTGTTCTTCGCAGCCCTGCCAGGCTTCCCTGTCCATGGGTTTCTCCAGGCAAGAATACTGGAGTGGGTTGCCATGCCCTCCTCCAGGGGGTCTTCCTGACCCAGGGATCGAACCCACATCTTATGTCTCCTGCACTGGAAGGCAGGTTCTACTTCTGGAGCCACCTGGGAAGCCTGTTTTGCTCTGTGCCTTTCAGTTCAATTCAGTCGCTCAGTCGTGTCCGACTCTTTGCGACCCCATGAATCGCAGCACGCCAGGCCTCCCTGTTCATCACTATCTCCTGGAGTTCACTCAGACTCACGTCCATTGAGTCCATGATGCCATCCAGCCATCTCATCCTCAGTCGTCCCCTTCTCCTCCTGCCCCCAATCCCTCCCAGCTCTCAACTCTTCTCATGAGGTGGCCAAAGTACTGGAGCTTCAGCTTTAGCATCATTCATTCCAAAGAAATCCCAAGGCTGATCTCCTTCAGAATGGACTGGTTGGATCTCCTTGCAGTCCAAGGGACTCTCAAGAGTCTTCTCCAACACCACAGTTCAAAAGCATCAATTCTCCGACGCTCAGCCTTCTTCACAGTCCAACTCTCACATCCATACATGACCACAGGAAAAACCATAGCCTTGACTAGACGGACCTTAGTCGGCAAAGTAATGTCTCTGTTTTTGAATATGCTATCTAGATTGGTCATAACTTCTCTTCCAAGGAGTAAGTGTCTTTTAATTTCAGGGCTGCAGTCACCATCTGCAGTGATTTTGGAGCCCCCCAAAATAAAGTCTGACACTGTTTCCACTGTTTCCCCATCTATTTCCCATTCTGTGCCTTTAACCAATCTTATTACCCTATGTTATATATCTATAGAAATCCATAAAACTTATGTGTATAGTTTGGGACTTCCCTTGTGGTCCAGTGGATAAGAATCCTCCTTACAAGGTAGGGGACTCAGTCTGATCCCTGCTTGGGGAGCTAAGACCCCGCGTGTTGCCGAGCAACTAAACCCATGCTGCAGCTACTGAAGCCCCCCTGCCCTGGAGCCCGTGTGCCACAACTGGAGAGTCCATTTGCCAAAATGAAAGTTCCCACAGGACACAATGAAGAGCCCGTGTGCTGCAACTAAGACCTGCTGCAGCCAAATGAATACATAAAAAATAATTATTAAAAAAAAGTCCTAGGTGTCTGCCTTTTAGTGGCTGCTTTACTTCAAACTAAGCCATTTTTCCTCTCTGTTTCAGTCTTGCCTGTGAGTAAAATTAGGCTGAAGATGGGGTCCAGGAACCTCTTGGAATGCAGCCCTGGGTTGTTGGGGGAAAGGGTAAGGGAGAGGGGGCCAGCCACACCTTCAGCCAGCTCCCCTGGACCCTGGAGGAGTCTGGCTCTTACATGAGACTCAGGAAGAAATGAGTGGCAGGCTGTGGGAGAGGGCAGGGGGCGAGGGCCGCTCAGGTAATTTCTGCTCTGCTCCAGAGAGATTCAGGGGAGCAAGTGGGGATATCGATGGTGCACTCTCGTCAATATTTTGTTACTGACTTTTGCACTCACATTCTTGGCCTCCTTCTCGGAGCCACCTCCCAGAAGCCTGGCGTTGGTCCCTCTGGCAATCCCTGTAGGAAGGAAACTGGTCACTTCCAGGCACTGGAAAGGGAAGGTGCCAAGAGACTTGGTTCCTGATCACTGTGCTTCTGGGTCAGTGCAGCTCCATTGTTCTTCCTTTTTACTCAGGGATCTAGGGTACTTCAAGAGAGGAGTATTTTATATGTATCATATTTATTTAAGCCATACTGCGTGCCTTGTAAGATCTTAGTTCCTCAATCTGGGATTGAACCCAGGCCCTTGGCAGTGAAAGTGCAGAGTCCTAGCCCCTGGACTGCCAGGAAATTCTCTATTTTAGTTTTTAAATTGTATAGTTCATTTACAATGTTGTGTTAATTTCTGGCCTACAGGAAAGTGATACAGCTTTATACATACACACACACAAATATATTCTTTTTCGTATTCTTTTCCATTATGATGTATTACAGGATATTGAATCTAACAGGTCCCTGTGTTATACTGCAGGACATTTTTGTCTATTTCATATATAATGGTTTATATCTTCTAATCCACAACTCCTAATTTATCCCTCCCCCACCCTCTTTAACTTTTGGTAACCATAAATTTGCTTTCTATGTCTGTGAGCCTGTTTCTGATTTGTAAATAAATTCACTTGTGTCATTGGATTCCACATATAAGTGATATCATATGGTATTTGTCTTTCTCTTTATGGCTTACTTCACTTAGTAAATGACAATCTGTGGGTCCACCCATGTTGCTGCAAATGGCATTATTTCATTTCTTTTTAACAGGTGAGTAATATTCCTCATATATATGTACAACATCTTCTTTATCCATTCATCTGTGGAAGGGCATTTAGGTTGCTTCCATGTCCTGGCTTATAAATAACACATGTATCTTTTTAAATTCTAGTTTTGTCCAGATATATGCCCAGGAGTGGGATTGCTAGATCATATGGCAACTCTATTTTTAGTTTATTGAGGAACCTCCATACTGTTTTCCATTGTGGCTGTACCAATTAACATTCCCACCAACAATGTAGGAGGGTTCCATTTTCTTCATACCCAAAAGAGGAGTATTTAAAATGGATAAGGGATTGAAGTTTAAAATCTGACTTAGAGAAAAGCTTACCTAGAAGTAGATGGAGAAAGAATGATTTCTGGATGGAAAAATAGAGGTTAATCAAGACCTCTCCTCCTATTAAGATTCCCTCCTATATACTTTAAAATCCTGAAGACTTAAGGAATGAGAACAAGGAGTAGATTATTCCATTAACCAGTCAGGAACTTCACCTGACCTCCATGTTTTGTTGTATTTGAATCCATAGTCCCAGTTCAACTGTTAGAAGTTGGTATTTACCTTTGTTCCTCTGGAAGAAATCCATTCCTCTTTTTGTCTCTATTCAAGTCTGTCTTATCACCTGATGATCTCTTAAGTGCCCATCTTTTTTTTTTTTTTTTTAATGCCCATCTTGTAAGACCTAAAATATTTTTTATGACAACCAAGGTGATGTTTTATAGGTACTCTGGAGCTGCAGTTGGGTCCAGATGATGCTTCCTCTGTACAGGAGTTGTTCATGTTTCCTGCCAGACTGATTTATACTTTCACATGGTTCCCTACTGTATTTGAATATGGTAGCTGAAGCTGAAGCTCCAGTACTTTGGCCACTTGATGCAAAGAGCCAACTCATTGGAAAAGACCCTGATACTAGGAAAGATTGAAGGCAAAAGGAGATGATTAGGAGAAGATGAAGGCAGAGGATGAGATGGTTAGATAGCATCACCAACTCAATGGACATGCTGCTGCTGCTGCTGCTGCTGCTAAGTCGCTTCAGTCGTGTCCGACTCTGTGGGACCCCATAGACGGCAGTCCACCAGGCTCCTCCGCCCCTGGGATTCTCCAGGCAAGAATCCTGGAGTTGGTTGCCATTTCCTTCTCCAATGCATGAAAGTGAAAAGTCAAAGTGAAGTCGCTTAGTCGTGTCCGACTCTTAGCGACTCCATGGACTGCAGCCTACCAGGCTCCTCCATCCATGGGATTTTCCAGGCAAGAGTAATGGAGTGGGGTGCCATTGCCTTCTCCCTCAGTGGACATAAATTTTAGCAAACCCTGGGAAATAGTGAAGGACAGGAAAGCCTGGTGTGCCGTAGTCCGTGGGGTTGTGAAGAGCTAGACTCTACTTCACAACTAAGCAACTATCATTGTACAATTACACTTAAAGTTTGTTTGAAATGTGTTATGTATTGAAGTCTGTCCCCCTAAAATTCATTGAAGCCATAACCCTTAATAACTCAGAAAGTCTGTATTTGAGGATAGGGCCTTTTAAAGAGATGATTAAGTTAAAATGAAACCCTTATGGTGGGCTCTATTCCAATCTGACTGGAGTTCTTATGAGAAGAGATTTGGGCACACAAAGAGACACCAGGCATGTCCATGCACAGAGGAACGGCCAGTGAGGAAGCAGCAAGGAGTTGGCTATCTGTAAGCCAAGGAGCGCGTCCTCGGAAGAAACCAAAGCTGCTCACACTCTGATCTTGAGCTTTCCAGTCTTCAGAATTGTGAGGAAATAAGTTGTTGCTTTAAGCCTGACAGTCTGTGGTATTTTGTTATGGGCAAGTCTAGCAAACTAAAAATCTTTCTCCCTCACTAGATGCTGAACAAATGTCTGAGTAGTCACTCAGCTACATGGCTGCTGACACACGGTAGGTACGTGGTAAATGTCAGATAAGCAGATGGACACGTTGTCCAGGGAGGGCCCTTAGAGTAGCCTCTGGTTCAATCTCGCTCTCCTGTTTCCCAGACTCGTGCCCTTTCTGCCACACAGATGGAGGGTGTTACATCATTTCTGCAAGTGCTGGTTTCCAAGTGTTTTCACGTGCTGTTTTGAGTGGTATTAATTTCAACAGGCATGGCCCCTGCCATCTAAACTTTTCTAATATTTTACTCTCGCCTGACCTCTACTTCTGATTCCAGAGACAACCCGCAGAATATTAGAGTCAGGGGTAATCTTGGAGATCATGAGTGGAACCCTTTCACTGAGGAATTTTCATTTTTAATGTGACATAACTATATTAGAGAAAATTTGTCCAAATAAAAATCTTTACTCTTGCCAACTGTTCGAATTTTAGTGTGTGTATGATTTTTTATTTTAATTTTATTTTTTTATTTTTAAATATAAAAAATGTGATAGCCACACTATGTGAACATTTTCCTTTTTATTCACTTTGTAAGCTTGTTCCTGTGTTGTCTTACAACATTGATAACAGACTTTCTAAAATAAAAAATTTTGTTTTTCATTTGGCTTCACTGGTTGGTATTCGTTTCAGCACGGTGGGATCTTTGATCTTTGTTGTGGCACATGGGATCTTTTTTTATTTACAAACTTTTAGTTGCAGCATGTGGGATCTAGTTCTCTGACCAGGGATGAAATCCCGGCCCTCTGCAATGGGATTGTGGAGTGTTAGCCACTGGACCACTAGGGAAGTCCCCCAAACAGACATTTTAAATGACTACATAACACGCAAGTATATGCACTTCAGATTACCCAGTTGCTCTCTCATTGCTGAATATTTAGATTGTTTTATCTTTAGATATTGATAAATTTCTTTGTAACTGTTTTCCACATGTTAGATTTCTGTCTTAGGGAACACAAGTGAAATTACTGGGTCCAAAGTTAAGAACAGTTTTATTTTTCTAGATATCTTTACCAAGCTGCTTTTTAAAAAGTTGTATTAACTAAACCACTGTCTGTTCTTTTCAGGTGAGGAAACTGAGACCCTGAGCGAGCAAATGAAATGCTCAAGTTTATAAAGGTAATGATGACTCGTCTGGTGCGAAAACCTAGATCCAAGGCTCTTAGTCTGTTGTTCTTTCTGCAGCTGTGTATGACCCTAATTTCATGGTGTAACTGAAAATGACACTGTTGCTACAGTATCGTGTCCCCCAAAGTTCAGACATTTTTGGACCACCTTAATTTTTGCTCTAGCTTAGACCACCTCTACTATTATGTATTTCATATTAATACTTTTCTCTTTAAATAAATTTAATTTACATAACATCTTCATTCTTGCAATATTTTCTATGAGATTCCGGGTTTGATACATGCTTAGGTCTTTTTCTAAGATGGATTAAAAATAAACATATGACTATTAAAGTAGAAGCTTATTTATGTTTTACCTAAAATCAGTTTTGGAAAATATTGATATGGTGGAATAAACATGGACCTTGTATCCAGACATTCCTGAGGTCAACTGCTTGCTCTGTCAGTTAGCTATATGGTCTTGGAGAAGTCACTTAGCTTCTTTGATCATTGATTCTATGGTTTGTAGAGTGTCTATCAGGATCCACCTTGCAGTGATGTTAGGAATAAAGAAGCTACTGTGGGCCCAGTGCCCAAGCAGATGTTCAGTACACTGTGGTTATTATAGTGGGTATTATTGCAGACTTCTACTTATTTCCCAAAAGGAGTGTCTATACTGGCTTCTTCTTGCTAACTTGTATGTGTAAAGAAGTTGCTTCCACATGTTAGGTTTTACAGTAGATCTGTTATTATTTTTACCTCTCATATCCTCTGCTTCTTAGCATTGTGATTTTGGACAAGTTTGCTTAACTTTTCTGTGATCTGTTTATGTAATTTGTAAAACCAGGCTAAAAAAGTGCATTGGTGTGTGTATGTACGCATCTGTCCACCAGAGGGCCTAGACCTCAGAGCCCTAGTGCATGCGCTCAGTCCTGTCTTGGCTCTTTGCAATCCCATGGACTGTAGCCTGCCAGGCTCCTCTGTCCAGATTTCCCAGGCAAGAATACTAGAGTGGGTTGCTATTTCCTTCTCCAGAAGATCTTTGTGACCCAGTGATCGAACCCACGTCTCCTGCATCGGCAGATTCTTTACCATCTGAACCACCAGGGAAGTCAGTAGTCCTGGTCAGTTCAGTCGCTCAGTCGTGTCTGACTTCTGCGACCCCATGCACGCCAGGCCTCCCCGTCCATCACCAACTTCCGGAGTTCATCCAAGCTCACATGCATTGAGTCGGTGATACCATCCAGCCATCTCATCCTTGGTTGTCCCCTTCTCCTCTTGCCCCCAGGCCTACCAGCATCAGAGACTTTTCCTTGCATGCGCTCAGTCCTGTCTTGGCTCTTTGCAATCCCATGGACTGTAGCCTGCCAGGCTCCTCTGTCCAGATTTCCCAGGCAAGAATACTAGAGTGGGTTGCTATTTCCTTCTCCAGAAGATCTTTGTGACCCAGTGATCGAACCCACGTCTCCTGCATCGGCAGATTCTTTACCATCTGAACCACCAGGGAAGTCAGTAGTCCTGGTCAGTTCAGTCGCTCAGTCGTGTCTGACTTCTGCGACCCCATGCACGCCAGGCCTCCCCGTCCATCACCAACTTCCGGAGTTCATCCAAGCTCACATGCATTGAGTCGGTGATACCATCCAGCCATCTCATCCTTGGTTGTCCCCTTCTCCTCTTGCCCCCAGGCCCTACCAGCATCAGAGACTTTTCCAATGAGTCAACTCTCCGCATGAGGTGGCCAAAGTATTGGAATTTCAGCTTCAGCATCAGACCTTCCAAAGAATACCCAGGACTGATCTCCTTTAGAATGGACTGGTTGGATCTCCTTGCAGTCCAAGGGACTCTCAAGAGTCTTCTCTAACACCACAGTTCAAAAGCATCAATTCTTCGGCACTCAGCTTTCTTCACAGTCCAACTTGCACATCCACACATGACCACAGGAAAAACCATAGCCTTGGCTAGGTGGACCTTTGCTTGCAAAGTAATGTCTCTGCTTTTGAATGTGCTATCTAGGTTGGTCATAACTTTCCTTCCAAGGAGTAAACATCTTTTAATTTCAGGGCTGCAGTCACCATCTGCAGTGATTTTGGAGCACCCCAAAATAAAATCTGACAGTGTTTCCACATGTTTAGCCCTGGTAGCCATGGGCAATACCTAGTGTCTAAGATTTGTGAATATCATTCTCCCGTGAAAGGAACCAGGGCTCTGTGGAGAAATGGCTGACTCCAGGGCTGCAGAAGGGAAGTACAAGATGACCCTGGAACATCTTGAGGTATTAACCAAAAGGTGTGAGGTCTGACTGCTTGCTGCTCAAAAGGCCAATAAACAGGCCAGGTTAGTGGAAAGGAAAATTTGCTTTATTTCAGATGCTGGCAACTAAGGGGGAGGGTGGCAGACATCTGTCCAAAGGCTGACTCCCCACCGCCCATCCTGGGAACCAGTGGAGCAAGAGGTTTTATAGACAGAAGGTGGGGGGTACTACATGTAGAAAGAGCATAGTCATCTCTGACAGTCATCTTCAAACTGGTCATCAGTGGTCTAACCAGCATCATCTTGGTTGTTATAGGTACGGTTAATCTTCGGTTCCAAGGTTGGTTGGTTCCCATTTCTTTGAGGCCAGTTCTCAGAGTCGTGGCAGCTCATGTCACAGTCTGGTCAACATGCCGTGATCTTCTCCACCTGATGTTTTGCTTTCTGTAAGTCAGCTCACAGGATATGGTTCAGAATATTATCTATAGCCCTGGAGAAAGAACTAAAGGTCCTTGACTCTGCTTAATGACTACATTATTATTATTTAGTCTCCTTCGACTGTTTTCCTTTGTTTCCACATTTCTCACTTCTCTAATTAAACCTTTTCTTTGACTAAAGTTTTCCACAGACAAAAGACAGGCAGAGGACACGGTGGGAGGTGGGGGGCAAGGACCATAGCGTCCTGCTCCGTTTCAGTGTGAGAAAGTCAGGAACTGCTGAAGAAATGATATATCCTGAAAGACCCCGAGGCCACCTGGATGGGGCTCAGTGGCCAGCTCTGGGACAATAGGAGCAACACTGTATATAGGATGGTAATGGATTCTAATCCACAAATACCCCTGAGTCTTTATATAAGTACATAATTTAATATCTAAATAAATGGGAGAGAAGCAATAGCTCTCTCTCTCTTTTTTGTATTCAGCTCATGGTTTTAAAGCAACGATTTTTGAAAAGACCATAACGTGAGGGGCTGCCTACTACATCACTGACTACACATCACTTCCTCCAGGATGTAGAGACACTGGCTAAAGAGATGCTGTGAAGGGATATGTGGTGCAGGAACAGCTCTTCCTCATAGGGGAATGGTAATTGTTAAACAGAAGGAACGATGGAAACAGAAAAGCACTGATTCGCTAAAACCAGAGTAATGCTTGTTGTAGGTAAGAATCACCCATGGATTTTTTAAATTAATGGGCATAAGGATGAGAAGAAACAGGTTATTTGGACAGTCTCAATGGATACTTATTAACCATAGTGAGAAATGCTGCTTTTATGGACACCACCTCAGCCAGGCTCAGACTCAACATCCCCATCACGAAAGGCATTGCTATCCTGGCCTTCTGACGTGCTGCACCGAGGAGGCAAGCATCCTTTCTGCGGTGTCAGTGCCGAACATGCATAATCTGGACGTAGTCACGACGAAACGTCACATAAGCCCAAGTGGAGACACATTCTACAAAGTAACTGACAGTACTCTTCCAAAGTGTCAAGGTCTTGAAAGGTAAGGGAGCCTGAGAAAGTGCCTTAGACAGGAGGAAACCAGGGGAAGAGAGAACTTTCTTCACTGTGGGATCCTGGATTGGATTCTGAGCAGGAAAGGGACATCAGTGGATGTCCCTTTCACATATTCTGAAAATATGTCCGTTAGCTGATGGGATGTGTCACTGCTAATTTTCCAGTTTCCATAACTGTATTATGGTTATGTGTGGCGTTATTTGAAAACAACTGTGTGGAGTTTGGATCTATTGGAACTCTGATCGTTTTTACAACATTTTTTTTTTTAAGTTTGAAAAGTGAAAAGATAAAAATAAAAAAGTGCACTAGATTTAGTGCACAATGAGTTAATATGTGTGAAGTGCTTAGGAGAAGCCTGCCACAAAGATTAACACATGGAAGCTACTATTATATGTAACATTACAATTAATAAGTAATCTTACAAAGAATTATTCTATTATTATAAGTTATAATAACTGTTGTCACGTCTCAGCTATTTCTTTTCTCCCCTCTTCCCTGGGAAAAGCATATTGAGCGTGTATGTGGTTATTTTGGGGCTTCCCTGGTGGTGCACCAGTAAAGAATCTGCCAGCAATGCAGGAGCTGCAGGTGACAAGGGTTTGATCCTGGGTCAAGATGATCCCCTGGAGGAAGGCATGGCTACCCACTCTAGTATTCTTGTCTGGAGAATTCCATGGACAGAGGAGCCTGGTGGGCTACAGTCCATAGCGTCACAAAGAGTCGGTCACGACTGAAAGGACTTAACACACACGTATGCACGTGGTTACTTTAAGAGATAAAGCAAGATAAGATTTTATTTGGAGTATTTCTGAGCAGGAATATTGTGTACTGTTATTTCTTCTTGCCAGACTTGGTCCAGCATTGCAAACTACCCTTGTCTGAGAAGCCATTGAGCCCCGCCGCCAGCCCCGGTTTCCTGTGGTTTATAATTGCGCCACCTGGCGGCTCAGTGTTGTTGTTCAGTAGATCAGTTCTATCCAATTCCTTGAGGCCCCATGGACTGCAGCTCGCCGGGTTTCCCTGTCCTTCGCCATCTGGAGTTTGCTCAAACTCATGTTCATTGAGTCAGTGATGCCATCCAACCATCTCATCCTCTGTCGTCCCCTTCTGCCTTCAATCCTTTCTAGCAGCAGGGTCTTTTCCAATGAACTGGCTCTTCTCAGATGGCCAAAGTATTGGAGCTTCAGCTTCAGCATCAGCCCTTCCAGTGAATATTCAGGGTTGATGTCCTTTAGGAGTGACTGGTTTGGACTGTAAGGACGCGGGGTGGCTCAGTGAGCTTTCCCCAGCTCGTTGTTCTTGTGCCTTAGTGGCTACTTAAGTCGCAAAGTCATACAGGACTGAGTGACTAACACTTTTCTCAGTTTTACTGAACCCTTAGTAAGTTCACATTATTGAGTGTTTACTTCTCACAACAGTTGTATAAGCTAAGTGATATTTTATTCATTTTAAGATGCTAAAACCGAGGCTTAAAAATGGAAGCATCCAGACTTCCCTGGTGGTCCACTGGTTAAGAATCTTCCTGCCAGTGCAGAGGATACTGGTTTGATCACTGGTCAGGGAAGACCTTGCCATGGGGCAGCTAAGCCTGTGAGCCACAACTGCTGAGCCCTCGCGCCCTAGAGCCCCTGCTGTACAAGAGAAGACCCCATGATGAGAAGCCCACGTACCGCAACTAGAGAGCAGCCCCCACTCCTGGCAGTAAGAGAGAGCCCACGAGCAGCAGCGAAGACCCAGAGCAGTCAGAAATAAGTGACATAAATAATTTAAAAATGTTAAGCATTTTGTCTAGGGTTGCAAGGTAAGTGATGGAGCCAGGAATTGGATCGTGGTGCCCTTGATTTCAAGCCTGAGTCTGAAGGTCCAGGTGAGTCTAAATGTGTCACCGTGTTTGAGAATTATTGGTAGAGAGCAGTGGCTCCACTGGGGACCGGATCCCCCTGCAGGGAACGTTTGGCCTTGTCTGGAGATATTTTTGGCTGTATTAACAGGGAGTTGGGCAGGGAGAGGCTGCTAATTGGCTTCTAGAGGGTAGAGGCCGCTCGGATGTTGCTAAACATGTTACCGAACCACCCCGCCACCTGACAACAGAGAATTATTAAGCTCTAATGTCAGCAGAGCTGCTATGAAACCAGGGTGTCCAGTCGCCTGAAAGTGATGGTATTAGTCGCTCAGTAGTGTTTGACTCTGCGACCACACAGACTGTAGCCCACCAGGATTTTCTGTCCATGGGATTTCCCAGGCAAGAATACTGGAGTGGGTTACTATTGTGTTCTCCAGGGGATCTTCCTGACAGAGGGATCGAACCCAGGTGTCTCGCACTGGAAGCAGATTCTTTACTGTCTGAGCCAAAGTCTTGTAAAGAGAGGCCAGTCTCCTAAGAGCAAAATTTTGAACTTAGAAACCTGAGGATTTATTTTTCCACTTAGATATATTTACCTATCACCTTGCTGGGTCATGGGAGTGATGTAGAAACAAGACACCAGGCTGTGCCAGTGGTGAGGTTACAGCGCAGAAGGGCAGCGGTTGGAGTAGGGACACACCAACACTCAACTCAAGGTGGAACGCAGACCGTGCAGAGTCCAGTCGGGGCCGAGCTTGTGCAGGGGAGGGAGGGCTCACGTCTGCCTCTGGGTCACATCAGGGCAGCTGTGCAAGTGGAGCTGAGTTGGTGGGAAGACACAAGAGCAGCTGGGGAGCAGCTGAGGTTCCGAGATTCCGGCTGAGAAGAACACGGGCCCCTGTTAGCGCGGGGTGCAGGGGGGATGGCCGGGAAAGGAGGCTGTGACTGGAGCTTGGAGTCCAGGCTGAGGTCTCCAGCCTGGGGGCCTGTCACAGCGGTGGAAAAGACTTCCCTCCCAGAATGCTGGTCTAGGGCGTCCCCTAGACCACTCGAACTCTATAAGGGAGAAGATGCTGGAAATGGGTGCAGGAGGGTAGACTCCTGACCTTAGGAGTCTGAGTACGTAACAAAGCTACTTCACCTCAAAGTAGTGCTTGGGAAGATGGTCACTTAGAGTGGGAACATAGGTGGGGAAGGGGTCCCTTCTGCACAGTTGTTCTGCTAAGGGCTGGGCCACTCCGGCTATAGGGAACAGTGCGATGGATTTGGAGCTCCTAACCCAGGATCTGCTTCCTAAAGGTGAGCTGTTCAAACAGGGCTTGGTGTGGTCACAGCTTCAAACATGGGTACTACCTGGTGATGTGATTTTTTGGTTTATCACCTTACCATGAAATAGCATTAAGAACTGTTAGGGCACGTCTAGTGTACTAGGAAGAATATGATGGAGGATGACTGACTGACTGGACGCACACTTGCCTTCAATGCCCTCTCTGCACGGCCTCCAGGCCCAGCCCCCAGGACACTCAATACCCCGGAACAGGGACTCGGGGAGAGGTAAGGTCCTCTCCGGCCAGCTACCCTTGCAGACACTCCATACACACGAGCTCCTTTAACTTCACGACACTCCTAGGGTTTACATTCAATTCATTCATTTTTGTAAACAAAGAAACAGGCGCCCAGACAGGCTAACTCACTGCTAATCCCCGTAGCCTGCAGGGGCTGCGTTTTACCACATGTTCGGTCATGCTCTTTCCTGTTTCGCCACGTTTCTCCCCCCTTTCTATCTTTCATAAAAAGTGGACTTTTTTTTTCACCTGTGTGTGAGCTGCTGGAGCGGAGAAGGCAATGGCACCCCACTCCAGTACTCTTGCCTGGAAAATCCCATGGGATGGAGGAGCCTGGTAGGCTGCAGTCCATGAGGTCGCTAAGAGTCGGATATGACTGAGAGACTTCACTTTGACTTTTCACTTTTGTGCATTGGAGAAGGAAACGGCAAGCCACTCCAGTATTCTTGCTTGGAGAATCCCAGGGACGGAGGAGCCTGATGGGCTGCCGTCTGTGAGGTCACACAGAGTTGGACACGACTGAAGCAACTTAGCAGCTGCAACAGAGCTGCTGGAGACTGCGGACATCAGCATTAGAGGCAGCAACAGGAGGAGGGGAGATTAGAACCTTCCTTTCACCTGTCGATGCTGCTGCGCGTCATTTCAAGAGTGTGTGCCAGGTTACCAGTGAGAGGATGTCCACTTCCCCTGGCTGCTCAGGCCGTGCGTGGTACGTGGCTGGGGGAGTGGGGTGGGGTCTGGGCTTTACTCCCAGACCAGCATTTCCACTAAAGGGCTGGAAGGGCCGAGTGGCGCTGGCCTTGTTAGGTGTCAGGTCGGACCATGTGTTTTATGGGAATTCGGGAGGCGAAACAACCAAACAAATGAAGCCTTTGTAGGAGCACGGGAGGGCGACTGGCAACCTGGCCGCTGTTCTTGTCCCCTCCCTCCCTCCCCCCCACCCCGCAACGTGCTAGGATTTCTTCTTCTGGCTTGTTTGAATTTCCTTATACGTTTGAGTGACATTTTCTAGCCCAGTGTCTGGCAGGAAAAGTGAAGGCTAAGGGTTGGCAAAGAGGGTGACACGGCCTGTCTTGCCTCTGTCCTCTCCATTCCAAGCCTCGGCACAATGCCAGACATCGTGGTGTCCCTGCTGTGGACAGCGTCCTCCAAGTCTGTGGCTGCATAAGGAGGGAAGCAGAGAGGATGGAGGAGAGGCTCTTCTTTCCTGCCCAGAACCCTGCCCTGGGACGCTGGGTCTAAGCAGTCCTCCTTGTTGGTGGTCAGGCAGGTGGCTGTGGCCTCTGGTTCCTGCCTAAAGCAGAGGGACCTGGGTTGGTGGGAGACCCTCAAGGCTGGTCCCAGGGGTCTTGAGAAGCAAGAGCCACAGCAGGGACTGTGTTTGCCCAGGCTTCTGCGGCTTTTGATGTGAGATCTTGTTTGGAATCAGTCTCAGAGGAAGGAAGGAAGTGATACTGGGGCTGGGACCTGGGACCCTTGCTGCAGCGGGACCCAGGTCTCCTGCCTTGCAGGCGGCTTCTTTACCTTCTGGGCCACCAGGGAAGCCCCAGATAAACTGTGCTGTGCTGTGCCTTGTTGCTCAGTTGTGTCCGATTCTTTGTGACCCCATGGACTACAGCCCACCAGGCTCCTCTGTCCATGGGATTTTCCGGGCAAGAATAATGGAGTGGGTTGCCATGCCCTTCTCCAGGGGCTCTCCTGACCCAGGGAGGTGACCCAGGTCTCCTGCGTTGCAGGCGGCTTTTTTACCGTCTGAGCCGCCAGGGGAGCCCCAAAGAAACTATATAGGATGAAAAACTGTGCATGTGCAGTTGGGGCAAATTCTGGACAAAAGATATGAAGAGACCAAAAAACCCAACTGCTGTTTTTGAAGACCCTGGAGCTTAAACAGGGTACTGTGAATACCCCCTGCACACAATACTGCCTAAAGGTGGGCAAACCACTTCAGCCATCCCTCAGGCTGGACCCCTGGACACACCTCTAACTTCACCTCATATAAGAAACCAGCTCACCCACCTCAGGCAATGAGCAAGCAAGGGAACCTGTTGTTTGTTCTTGCTCCCTGCTGCTATAGCAGGGGTCCCAATAAAACCTTGCCTGAGTTTCTTGTCTGGCCTCTGCTCAATTTCCATTGATTAAGAAGGCCAAGAGTCCTGGTTGGTAACAATACTACTTGGAACAAACACCAAGGGTGCAGAATATCAGCACTTGCTAACCCTGACTACCGAGGACTTGACGGGAAACTAAATAAAGCACCCCCTCAGGCTCCACGTGTGTGCGTGACCTTCTATCAAAAAGTGGTTTACGGTAATGGACTGCACCCTCAGATGCTTTCTAACGTAGCAGGCCTAGATAAAGGCTTACAAAAATATCATTCAACTCAAGAAACATTTGCAGAGTATCCACAAAGTGCCAGGCCCTGCATAAGTTCAGGAACATAAAAATGAGCAATTAATGGCCCTGCCACAGAAACCCTTACCCAGTTAGCTCCATGCTCCTTCTCTGCCCTGCCCTCCATCAACACAAATCCTACCCCACCCTCCAGACCCAGCCCAAGTTCCCCTGAGTCCAGAGTCCCTTAAGATACTCAGTCCACAGTGAATTGGTACCACTACTGAAATTTGATTGCATGCTGTTTTATGTCGTGTGTCATCTTCCTAGTTAGACTTGAGCTTCCTGAGGACAGAGACCATTGTTAGAATTTCCCAGGGGGGAGACACATCACTGGTTTACATCAGACCAGGTTCAGACCAAGTCTTCGACTCAAGCTTCAACCTGAGGACAGTCTCCACTGTGTAGCACCGTGCCTGCCACCTACAGATGCTTTATGAACTTTGTAGTGAAGGCTACAGTCAACTCTCCAACATGTTCATAGGCGGGAATAATCTGAAATTGAGAGGGTAAGGATGCTTAAACAAAAACCATGCCTGGCCTCTTTCTTCCTCACACCATCTTTACTCACTCCTGCCTGGAGGAATAGGGAGGACTTTCTTGTTAACCTTCCCCTCAGCTCCACAAATATCACCCAGGCCTTAAAGTCTGGCCTCTCCTCTGTCCTCAAGCCCATTTTCTAAAGTCTCTGGAATGAGTCATGTTTATTAAGTGCGGATGTTTGGGGCAAGAAGAGCCAGCCCTCCCAGCTCCTTTCTTGTTGAGAGGTAATGTGAAGTGCATTTACAGGTTTTGGCCGCAAGGTGGCAGCACTGCCAAAGTGCTGCTTTTCTCCCTGATTCTACCCAGAATCCATCAAGTCCAAGTCTGAGATGAAGTTAGAGTTAGGAAAAGGGCACAAATGAAGTGAAATACGTAAGTTTTTTTTTTTTTTTTTCCTGTGAGAAATGATAGAGTTGAGATGAATCTCAAACCTATTGCATTTGAGAAGTGGCAGACACTTTAGAGAAGTGTCTCAAATTTTAATTTAAGAGCATTTAAGAGTTAGCATTTTGTTAGCATTTTTTAATGCTAACAAATCTCCTAAGTAGCTTTTTCAAATACAAATCTGATTCTTCTGGTGGGCCCTGAGATTCTGCATTTTTAATATGCTTTTGAATAATGCTGTTGCTGCTGATTAGTGGACCACATTCTGAATGCCAAAGCATTGATGCTTTCAAATTGTGGTGCAGGAGAAGACTCTTTAGAGCCCCTTAACAAGGAGATCAAACCAATCAATCCTAAGGGAGATCAACCCTGAATACTCATTGGAAGGACTGATGCTGAAGCTGAAGCTCCAAAAGTTTGGCCTCTGATGCAAACAGCTGACTCACTGGAAAAGACCCTGATGCTGGGAAAGATTGAAGGCAAAAGGAGAAGAGAGTGGCAGAGAATGAGATGATTGGAAAGCATCACCGATTCAGTGAACTTGAGAGAGATGGTGAGGGACAGGGAGGCCAAGCGTGCTGCAGTCCATGGGGTTGCAGAGATGGACACAACTTAGCGACTGAATAGCAAAGCCCTAGAGGTCATTTAGGTTAGTTCTCCCTTCCCCCGATTTATGGATGAAAAGAGATTGGTGTCTGGAGAGAGATTTCTCCCCCGATGTAGCGGTGACTGCAGCACTTAGCTTTCTACATCTCAACCCAAGCTTCTCACTCTTAATCCACTTCTTGCTCCACTATACTGTGTGGCCCCGTTTGCTGTTGTTGCACCTCTGTAGCTCAGAACTCCCATTTTTATCACCATCTGATTTAGTGTTAGATGGAAGCATCACTTTTGTTACTCCCTTATGCAAACCCTTCAGTGATTCTTCTCTAACTACCAGATCAAGCTCAAATGTCTCTCATTTTCATGGCCGTATAACATGTCCTGTTACCAAAAGATGGGGTCTGGCTAAAGCCACTAAATAAGCCAGATTGGTGGACAGGAAAGTTTCAAATGTGTGCAACTAGGGTAGGGTGCAGACATCTGTCTAAAGGCCGACTCCCTCCCTGACGACCGGGGTCAAGAGGTTTTATAGACGGAGGGGGCTGCATGCAGAAACAGCACAGTCAGCTCTGGCAGGCATCTTGAGACTGGTCATCGGTGGCCTGACCAGCGTCATCTTGGTTGTTCTAGGGACAGTTCATCTTGAGTTCCAGGGTCAGTTTGTTTCCATTTCTTTGAGGCCAGTTCTCGCAGTTGTGGCAGCTTGTGTTGTGGGTGGAGAAGGCAATGGCACCCCACTCAGTACTCTTGCCTGGAAAAATCCCATGGACAGAAGAGCCTGGTGGGCTGCAGTCCATGGGGTCGCTAAGAGTTGGACACGACTGAGCGACTTCTTTCACTTTTCACTTTCATGTATTGGAGAAGGAAATGAGAACCCACTCCACTGTTCTTGCCTGGAGAATCCCAGGAATGGCAGAGCCTGGTGGGCTGCCATCTCTGGGGTCACACAGGGTCGGACACGACTGAAGCGACTTAGCAGCAGCAGCAGCAGCAGCAGCAGCATGTTGTGGGTACAGTCTGGTTATCATGCAGTTAACTTCTCCACCTGCCCATCAGACAGGTGTCTGTAAGACAGCTCACAGGATATGGCTCAGAATATTGTCTATAGCTCTTGAAAAGGAATAAAGGTCCTCGACTCTGCTTAATGAGTACATTGTTATTATCTGGTCTCCTTTGACTGTTTTCCTTTTTCTCTGCACTTTCTATTTCTCTGATTAAACTTATTCATTGGCTAAAGATTTTCCACAGACAAAAGGCAGACAGAGGACATTGTGGGGCAAGAATTGTAGAGCTTTGCTCTGTTTCAGTCTCACTCTTGCAAACTTACTTAAATTCCTTGTTTCTTAACCCTATCTTGGCTCTGTAGCCACCCCTGTTCCTTCCTGTTCCCTAAATATACTGTGTTCAGTGTATTTCAGTCCTCTCTCAGTGGTAGTGGTATTGCCATGGACTTGGAGTTAGATCTGCATGCATGGGTGCTAATCTGCTTCAGTCGTGTTCGACTCCATGCGACGCCATGGACTGCAGCCCGCCAAGCTCCTCTGTCCATGGGATTTCCCAGGCCAGAATACTGGAGTGGGTTGCTGTGCCCTCTCACAGAGGATCTTCCAGACCCAGGGATCAAACCCACGTCTCTTATGTCTCCTGCGCTGGCAGGCAGGCTCTTTACTGCTACTGTCGCCTGAGAAGCCCTGGAGTTAGATGTCCCTGCTTTGCAGTTCCAGATCCAGCAATGACCTTGGCAAGTTACTTTACCTTTCTGAGGGTCAGCATCCTCCTCTGAAATAACCCCATACAGTGACTGAGTAAAGAAAAATAACACATGCAAACCCACTCTCATTTCTGAAATCCTTTTTAAAACTTGTGTCCACAGTGGTGCCTATACTTGGTTCTCTGTGTGTGTATTTCTCTTTGTCTCTATTTCCCTAAGACCTAACCAGCCAAAGGTGTGCCTTTTCTGGGAGACCTTCCCCAGCCATTTTTTACCTAGTTGATTCCATGCTTCTATAACTTTTCACATTTTATTATTTATCAGCCCTTTCAGTGAGACACCACAGAGAGGCTTCAGGGGTAACTGGCTGTGTAACCGAGGGATAATGAAATTAATTCTTGTTTTGGTATTCCCTGGGTTTTAAAGTGCTTCCTGCCTTTTCTATTGTCACTTATTCCCTAGCATAGGTTCCTCCTGCACCAGCAGCACCAGACCTAGTAGTTTTTTTTTTTTTTTAAACTGCATATAATTTTACTTCTATATTTTTGGGTGTGAGGAGTCTTTGTTGCTGTGCAGGCTTTTCTCTTGTTGGGGAGAGTAGAGGCTGCTCTCTAATTGTGGTACAAGGGCTTCTCATTGCTGTGACTTCTCTTGTGGAGAAGGATCGAGGCATGTGGGCTCCAGTAGTTCTGATTCCCAGGCTCTAGAGTGCAGGCTCGGTTGCCCTGGGGCATGTGGGATCTTCTCGGATCAAGGATCTAACCCAAATCTCCTGCACTAGCAGGCAGATTCCTTACCACTGAGCCACCAGGGAAGCCCAGACCTGGTAATTTTTGAACACTTTAGGGACAGTTCTTATCAGGCACCTTCTAGATTCTCCATTTTTGGTAAACTGGTGCTCCCCTTTGTGTTCCCCATTATGAAATGGCCCCTCCAAGGAAGTGGTTGATGAAATCTCTTTCTAGAAATACCAGTAACGATAAAGAAATTGAGCACAGAGTCATTGCTTCAACAACCCAGTGGCAAGAGATGTGTACACTTTCCTATTTCATGAAATTTATAGCAAGGACCTTACTCTCTTGTTTCAGAATAAATAACGACAAAACACCAGGTGGGGAGGGCCAACGCCATTTAAGGGAGATCGTGTACCTCTGACCTAGATTTTCTGAATTGTTCATTTGACTGTACCCAAAAGTGGTCATCTTTGCATGTGTGGTCATATATTCATATCCCATGATCCATAATTCCCTCCCTCAGTGGCACTTAGGAGCTCGTATCAGGCTTATGGCCATATAATTATATGGTGTGTTCTTTCACTGTAGCAAAGGTTTCTTTGAAGTCTGGAGAGAAAATAGACCGGGAAGACCAGACACTTTCCCTAGCGTCTCTTTTATTGGACAGCAGTCTACTCACCCATCGCTTTCTCAATCGAGATTTTTTTTTTTTTGGCCTTTCCTTTCCCCTACCATGAGTTCGTGCCAAAGTCCAGATATGTTTATCTGTGCCTGGAACTGGCTGTTCTTTCAAAAAGAGAAGCCCAGGAAATCGCTTCCTTGCTGATTTCCAGAATGCTGATTTTCTCGTCTCAGCTGGAGATTTCCGACCCTGGCTGCTAGTTCGAATCACCCACAGGACACCTAAAGCTAGCAGTGCCTGTATCTTA
This sequence comes from Madoqua kirkii, assembly GCA_006408675.1. Taxonomy (NCBI): domain Eukaryota; kingdom Metazoa; phylum Chordata; class Mammalia; order Artiodactyla; family Bovidae; genus Madoqua; species Madoqua kirkii. Next base: position 15,861 of record SJYC01127417.1, on the reverse strand, counting down.
TTCCCAGAGAGGCTTTTTTGACTGGTTTGTGGTGTGGCCTCAGCCTTGATAGTTTAAAAACGCTTCCAAGCAAAATAGTGGTCATTTCAGAGCGAAGGAACGTTGAAAGTTAACATCACCAGTGATGAGACATTGATATTGTGGACCCAGGATGACAAGCTGAGAAGGCATAGTGTTGCTTCTGTGGTATTCTTGCCAAAATTGCATAACCTGAGTCTAATCATGAAGAAATGTTAGATGATCTCAAACTGAGGGTCATTCTGCAAAATAACTGGCTAATACTCTTAAAAATGTGCAAGCCAAACCTATTTGCAGGGAAGTAATAGAGATGCATACCTGAGTGGTCTAGGGTTTTCCCTACTTTCTTCAATTTGAGTCTGAATTTGGCAATAAGGAGTTCATGATCTGAGCCACAGTCAGCTCCCAGTCTTGTTTTTGCTGACTGTATAGAGCTTCTCCATCTTTGGCTGCAAAGAATATAATCAATCTGATTTTGGTGTTGACCATCTGGTGATGTCCATGTGTAGAGTCTTCTCTTGTGTTGTTGGAAGAGGGTGTTTGCTATGACCAGTGCGTTCTCTTGGCAAAACTCTATTAGTCTTTGCCCTGCTTCATTCTGTACTCCAAGACCAAATTTGCCTGTTACTCCAGGTGTTTCTTGACTCTGCAAAGAATATAATCAATCTGATTTCGGTGTTGACCATCTGGTGATGTCCATGTGTAGAGTCTTCTCTTGTATTGTTGGAAGAGGGTGTTTGCTATGACCAGTGCGTTCTCTTGGCAAAATTCTGCAGCTCACAGGGTTGCAAAGAGTTGGACACAACTTAGCAAATGAACACGTGGTCTTGAAAGAAGACAAAGATTATCAATAAGTAGAAATGGCACAGGAATGGAAAGAAAGACTAAGCTCACCAAAGACAAGTAAAAATGACCATTACCAACATCCAACAAGAGAGCCAGCATAGCACAGTGTGTTAAGAGTATGCTAACACATACTCTTCAAATCCCAGTGCTGTCTCTTTATACAGATATAAACTTAGGGTACCGAAGGGAGGTATCTTAACTTCTCAAAGCTTTAGCTGCTTTATTCAGAAAATGAGGACATCAGAAGTCACAGTCACATTAGTTGTTTTAAAGTTCAAATTAGACAATGCCTTTAGCATAGAGGCTGGCACATATAAACACCCAATAAATGTTAGCCTAAAACAGGTACTATTAATATGTGGTGATAAATTTAAACAAACAGCTCTCTAGGCATATTAAGAAGGAACACAGTGAGCTGTAGGGCAGACAACTATGGAGTTCCATGGGCCTTCATGAAGGTATCATTTGAATGATGACCAGCGCATTACATAGATACTTTGTAGGGGTTAACATTAATATTACAGACTTTAAAAGAATAATCAGAAAACAGCCATCTAGGAATGCATGAACACTCAAGCTGGCACAGATGTGAATCTGAGTGTTAATCAGCCAATCTCTGAGTTTCATTTTTCCTGTTGCTAATATGAAGATAATACCCAAACTGACAAGGCTGTTAGAATAATAGAGAATAATTCATGTGACTTGCTTAGCACAGTGTCCAACAGGCTGCTTATAAGCTGTTGGCTTATAAACAAGCAACAAATAATATTAGGATTACAACCACGATGATGACAGGCACTTTTCTTCTCTTATAATCAGATAACAATAGAAGGGAAATTAAACTGTTCAAGTTCTCTAAAAGAAAAAAAAATACTTGAGCTGTTCCTTTTTGAAAAAAAAAAGTCAAAACCGCCACTCATTATTACTTAGAATGCAGTTCTTCATTAGAGCGGGCTGAAATATATATGATACCTCATTCTTTTCCTTCCACAAAGCGAGTTTGAATGAATAAGTAAATGAATGAGTCAATGAACAAGTAAATAAATAGATCTCTGAAATGACTTCATCCATTACTGCTCAATTAATGAGACTGCTGAAATACAGCCACTTCAATGATATACTATGGTTGCTACCCAAAACTAGAAACTTCTCACCAAGCCATAGCTGATGGAACAGTAGTGGCATAAAGTGGAGGTAGTATTAGAAGGGTTTCAGCTTTGGTGTGCAATGTTCTCTCTCTCACTGTAAGACAGAGAATTATTACTAGGATTAATCTACAGTGGAATAAAGATGTACTTGCTTTAAGTGAAAGAAGTGAGTCACATATTTTATGACTGCATTTATATGAAATGTCCAGAAGAGGCAAATCCATACCAACAGAAAGGAGACCAGTGGTTTTCTGGTGCTAAGGTGGGGGAGGAAGGGCAAGGAACAGGATGAGGAATGGCTGCTCACAAGTATGGGGCTTCTTTAGGAGTGTTAAAATGTTCCAAAACTTAGATGTAATGGCTGCATAACCAAATGTGAATGAATGGGAAACCACCAGACTGGATGAGCATGTTTTCCAACTTTTCTTTTCCATGAATATCTGTAATTAAAGCTATAGGAATAGATTCTGTAAAAAGTATTCTTTCAATAAGCTGGCAACGTGACACCCTATTACAAAACTTTCTAAGAAAAGAAATTATATCACCAAAAAGTAGTATCTACCCCTTAAAGTAATAAATCAATAATGCCTAGGTTTATCACAAAATCATAATCTCTTAAAGTAATAAATCAATAATGCCTAGGTTGATCGCAAAATCATGGTCTCTTATTTCAGTAATATGATTAATGATTTATACACTTTGAAAACAGAATTTCTGCTGAGGATTGAATGACTCAAAGAAATCATATCCAAACTTGTTACCTCTAAGAAAAAGAGTCCACATAAGAATTTATGTTCTGCATGTTTGGGCTAGCTTTTATTTCTGGCTGTACTATACACTAAGATACCAGAAACCCTTCTGGAGTGGACACTATGATTCATCTCCCAGGTCTTGCGCTTAAAGACTCAATCTCCCCCGCTGCCGAGAACGTTAGTTACTGTTGGTTGGTTCACAGTCAAGAGTCACGCCAGTAATTGCCCTCACCCAAAGACTCCTATCACTAGGAGGAGATGGAGTACCATTAGCCCCTGACAAGTGGCAGGACAGTTGTTAAATTTTTCACAACTAGTAATCTGGAATGAGACACCAGTATAAGATGAATGAGCTGGCGGATATCATGTTTCAGGATTTGAGAAGTTAAGAGTAAAGCAGTAATTATAAGGACTGTGAAATTAGATGGCTCTTACTAGATGCTATTGGTGCTGTGGGCAACTGACTGATTAATCACCAATTGAATGTAAAGTGCAAAAGTCAAAGGACCTCCTTGGCAGCATATAAAGAGCTCCTCATCTCCAACAACAACAACAAAAACAACAGAAAACCAAAGTTTCAGCCCAAGACTCAACACAAGGGTAGCTGAGCTCCAGGCTGGATTTTCAATCCCCTCAAGTCAACCACATCAAGGTCAGGGTTCTGATTAGAAAGCCATGGAACCCTAAGGCTTAGCATGAGGATATCTGAGTGATGTGCTTGAAAATCTTGAATCTTCAGGTTCCCAGGATCTATCTGATCCTGAGGAATTATTAATAACACTTTTCCTTGCCTGAAGACAATGCAAAGGTTTCTACTATACAAGACAACCTATGTCCTCCACAATCAACCTCCACTTCCCCTTCCAGCTTCCAGACCAATCACAAACAACTATGCTTGGGAAGTGCGGAATGTGCTAAGGTGGAACAGGACCATACGCTGAGGGAGCTGCAGGACTGAGCCAACATTTACCCACAGCAGCTGGAAAAGTACATGCAGGGCGGGATCCTGAAAATGCTGATCAAGGGAGATGGATATAAAGGTGGATAAAGGAGAGCTTTATTGAAAGGGCTTCCCAGGTGACTCAGTGGTAAAGAATCCACCTGACAATGCAGGAGACACAGGAGAGGTGGATTCAATTTGTTGGTCAGGAAGATCCCCTGGAGAAGTAAATGGCAACCCACTCCTGTATTCTTGCCTGGAGGATCCCATGGACAGAGGAGCCTGGCAGGTTACAATCCATAAGATCACAAAGAGCTGGACATGACTGAGGGACTGAACACGCATCTAGCTGAAAGCAGGTATCCTCCCATGATACAGAATTTAACAACTAGACAAAAACCTTGGAAATGATAATACTCTACTACTAAGATAGCTCTTAAAAGCTTGGATGATGTAAAGTTCTACAGTAAGTGACAGGAAAATGCTAGAATTGCTATTGAAGATGGTCAAGTGAAGGAATAGTGGGACCCTGGAGAGCACATATTAGGTTAAGGCTGAAAAAAAAGGTGCCTGCCCACCATACTCCACAGGAGGGCCCAAAAGACACTATATCCCCAAAGCAGTAAGGGACGCACTGGTGAGCATCGACCAGCTCAGCGGTAGCTGTCCTCATGGGCCAGTTTGACCAGAGGAAATATTATTAGAGAGCAGGGTTCCCTGAGGTACAAAGACCTGGCCCCATGCCTGAATCTGAAATATCTCTGAACACTGAGCCCAGCCCAGAGCTCCCCACAGAACTGAAATCCTGGTTGCAGCTGCACTGTAGGTTAGCTTCTCCCTCTGCTCAATCCTGCTTCACAATCTTTCACTTTACTACAGATGCTGTTCCCAAGAGAACTGCCTCAAAAACCTCCTCCATGCAAATCTCTGCCTCAACTCTCTGATTTCCTGGAGAACGAGACCAAAGACTATCTTAAACATTTCACAATGCTGGATGAAATAAAACAACAATCCTTTAAACACATAGAAGGAAATTAAGCAGTGAGAGGCCAAAAATAAGAGACAGGAACTGAGAAAACCAGAGCCATAAGCATGAATTGATTGTGGTTGCTGTGGGAGACATGCCAGTTTCAATAACCAAAAGGCTTGAATTTTAACACCTATTAAGTAGCTGGAAATGAGGCCTTAACCTTGAGAAACAGAGAGTTAGAATAAAATGCTCTCATAAAACCAAGTTACCCAGCTAAGAGGCTTAACTATCTTGGCCAGGGTTCTAATGGACAGAAACAGCCTACACTGAGAACTTGAGAGCTGTGGCCCAGCCTTTAGAGAGGTCTGAAGTTCAAACGTATATTAGCTGCATGGGTCAAGAAATCCGAGACTCAGAAACTTATCAAAAAAACTCATCTCAAGCCAATAATACGCCTGGGATCCCTAGCAAAAACAAATGCAAAACTACTCTGGACCTAGAGAATTTCTAAAAATAAAGCCTCACTAAAGATGAGCTTACAATCCAAAGTTACAAAGCACTTGAAGAAATAACCCACCATATGGTAAACAGAAGACACAAAAGACAATAGAATTAGATAATTTAAAACTTCAGTTAATAGTACAGATAGAACTTACAAAATAAGCATGCTTAAAATTATTTAAAAGACATTATAAAACATATCAAAAATATCAGACAGATTTGGGAGGGGGAATAGGAGTTTTATAAGCACTGAAATTAAAAAATATATATGTATATGTATATATATTACTAAGCTGCAGGTTGGACTTCTCTGGTAGCTCATCTAGTAAAGAATCCATCTGCCTGCAATGGAGGAGACCCTCATTCGAATCCTGGGTCAGGAAAATCCCCTGGAGAAGGGATAGGCTAGTCACTCCAGTATACTTGGGCTTCCCCTGTGGCTCAGATGGTAAAGAACCCACCTGCAATGCAGAAGACCCCAGTCCAGTCCCTAGGTGGAGATGGCAAACCACTCCAGCATTCTTGCCTGGAGAATCCCCATGGACAGAGGAACCTGATGGGCTATATAGTCCATGGGGTCACAAAGAGTCGGACACAGCTGAGTGACTAAGCACAGCATAGCAAGCTGCAGGTTAAGACACAGCTTAAGAAACCATTTTTAAAAGAAAAGAGTTAGAACTTCCCTGGTGGTTCGGGGGTTAGGAGTCAGCCTTGCAGTGCAGGGGACACAGGTTCGATCCCCGGTGGGGGAACTAAGATCCCACAGGCTGTGGGGCAACTAGCCCAAGTGCCACAGCTACTGAGTCCACGAGCTCTAGAGCCTGTGTGCCACTAGAGAGCCCACGTATTGCAATGAAAGATCCCACAGGACAGAACAGAGGACCTGCATGCTGCAACTAAGAGCCATACAGCCAAATACATAAGTGAATATTAGGAGAAAAAAGAAAGAGCTTAGGAAATTACTCAGAAACCAAACAGAGACATGGAAAATGAAAAATGGCGTTAAGAAATACAGAGCATAGGAAAAAAGACGTAGTAACAACTTGCAGCAAATCAAGAAGAGAACAGAATGAGAAGCAATATTTGAAGAAATAATAGGTCAGAATTTTCCAAAAATGATTAAAGGCTTTAATCATCAGACTGAAAAATCTCCTACATACACATCTCACTAAGATGCACTGTCAACAAACTATACAAACACCAAAGACAAAGAGATTATCTCAAAAGCAATCAGAGAACATGGTCTCAAGAGGAAGAAACTAAATGGTACACTGCAAACGAAAATTAAACACAGTAAGACATTAGGGAGGCTCTATGCTGATATTCCTGTCATTCAATAAGCACATGAAAACAGAAGGGGAGACAGGATCAAACAGCGTGTGAAAGAAGGAACCACAGAACACTAATTCCTCTCAGAAGGGAGCGCTTGTCAAGCAGTAATAATACAATTCTTTTTCTTTTTGGGCTTCACTGAGATGAGAGAAGGAAGGTAAAGTAAAATGAAAGAAGGTAAGTAGGGAGAAGAAAAATTCTCTTTCCTTATAACAGACTATCATAAGATAGAATAAAAAAGTCTCTAAAGACAAAAGAATTTGGGGGAGAATTTTTATGCAACAAATTTTCATGGAAAGCCTCTAGGATGAAGACAAACATGCTTTGTTTATGGGTAAGACTAATGAAATTTGTATATTAGGGGAGTCCTGAAAAGGAGTACGTCAAGGCTGTATATTGTCACCCTGCTTATTTAACTTCTATGCAGAGTACATCATGAGAAATGCTGGGCTGGAAGAAGCACAAGCTTGAATCAGGATTGCCGGGAGAAATATCAGTCACCTCAGATATGCAGATGACACCATCCTTATGGCAGAAAGTGAAGAGGAACGAAAAAGCCTCTTGATGAAAGTGAAAGAAGAGAGTGAAAAAGTTGGCTTTAAAGCTCAACATTCAGAAAACGAAGATCATGGCATCTGGTCCCATCACTTCATGGGAAATAGATGGGGAAACAGTGGAAACAGCGTCAGAGTTTATTTTGGGGGGCTCCAAAATCACTGCAGATGGTGACTGCAGCCATGAAATTAAAAGATGCTTACTCCTTGGAAGAAAAGTTATGACCAACCTAGATAGCATATTCAAAAGCACAGATATTACTTTGCCAACAAAGGTCCATCTAGTCGAGGCTATGGTTTTTCCAGTAGTCATGTGTGGATGTGAGAGCTGGACTGTGAACAAAGCTGAGTGCCGAAGAATTGATGCTTTTGAACTGTGGTGTTGGAGAAGACTCTTGAGAGTCCCTTGGACTGCAAAGAGATCCAATCAGTCCATCCAATCAGTCCTGGGTGTTCATTGGAAGGACTGATGCTGAGGCTGAAATTCCAGTACTTTGGCCACCTCAGGCGAAGAGTTGACTTATTGGAAAAGACTCTGATGCTGGGAAGGGGACGACAGAGGATGAGATGGCTGGATGGCATCACGGACTTGATGAATGTGAGTCTGAGTGAACTCCGGGAGTTGGTGATGGACAAGGAGGCCTGGCGTGCTGCGATTCATGGGGTCACATGAAGAGTTGGACACAACTGAGCGACTGAACTGAACTGAACTGAACTGAGCTGAGCTGAATAGAGACGCAGACAAGAAGAGTGGGCCTGTGGACACACGGGGGGAAGGAGAGGGAGGGATGAGTTGAGAGAGCAGCATGGAAACATGCACATCAGCACACAGTAAACAGCTAGTGGGAAGTTGCTGTATAACACGGGGAGCTCATCCTGGTGCTCTGTGATGACCTTGAGGCGGAGGTGGAGTGGGATGTGGGAGAGAGGTTTAAGAGGGAGGAGACACATGTATACTGATGGCCGATTCACCCACCTCTCTGTGTGACGGAAATCAATACAACATTGTAAAACAATTCTCCTGCAATTAAAAAAAAGATGATGGTCAGGAAGGAATTCTGAGGAACTGGTGCAGATTAAAGGGGCAGAGGAGAGAAGACAGCTAAATATCATGTGGGATCCTAGATTGTATCCTAATTCAGAAAAAGGACATTAGTGGCAAAGTCGATGAAATTTGGATAAACTCTGTAGATTTGTTAATGGATTGTATCAACAATAATTTATTAATTTTGATCATCTCTGTGGTTTTACCTATCACATTGATATTTGGGGAAGTTGAGTGAAGGGTTTATGGGCACTCTGACCATTTTGAAACGTTTTTGAATGTCTAAAAATATGTTAAAATGGAAAGTTAAGAAAATAGAAGCACAATAAGGAAGCTTCCAGATAATTAATGAGTCGCCAGAATTGAGAATCACTTTCATAAGTCATCTTGCCTAATACTGTCAGAGTAATCTTACTGCAAATTCTTTTTGTCGTGTTTATGACTTTCAAAAGTTTTCAGTGACTCCTATGGTCTGTAGCAGGAAGTTCAAAAATTTTTTAAACTTTTTACTTTATATTGGAGTGTAGCAAATTAGTTACACTAATAGTGTAACTAATAGTTACAGGTGAACATAGTGAAGAGAGTTTCAGTGAACATCAAAGGGGCTCAGCCATCCATCTACAGGTATCCATTCTCCCCCAAACTCCCCTCCCATCCAGGCTGCCATATAACACTGAGCAGAGGTTCCCGGTGCTATTACGGTAGATAAGCTGTCATTCAAAAATCCCCAAAGCATGACCCTAGTCTGCTGCCTTGGTCTATGTAGTAAGATGTGAACCCACATTTTACGTTCTTATGTCTGCATTTATTCAAATTCTTTTCCTTCTTCCTGTAATACCCTTTCCTTCCTGCTCAGCCTCCTGAATTTTTAAAAATTTTTATCCTAAGACACATTCCAGATCCTGCCCTTTCACTGAAGTCTTTTATGAGTATTTCTGTTAGAAGCAGTCATCTTTCCTGTCCTTGAATTCTGGTAGGTAGGATGGCATGGAGTGAAAATATGATGTTTAGATTCAGAAATATGTTATTCTGAATCCTGGTTTTACCTTTCACCAGTGCTTGAATAAGGGGCAGGTTAACTGATCTTGTTGGAGTGTGGGTTTATCATCTGCCAAATAGGGATGGTAGTACCTACGTCAAAGGGTCGTTGTAGGCATTAGATGAGATGCAGCCCTAAAGATCCCAGCACACAGGAGGTGCCTTCCTCCTCTTGTCTGTAGCTCAGTTTTCCCCATGGGGATGGTGGCTGGTGCAAAGGCTCTTGTCAAAATTTCCTTCAGAGTCTGTAAAAGATGTCTAGTCATTAAGATGACAGGCACACTTGAACAGAATTGAGTACATGGGTCTTCAAGGATTTCAACTGAGATTTCCACCCCTACCCTGGAAGTTAACTCAGTAAATAAGTGACCTGTAGATAGAAGAATGTAACCCAGTGGGGTAGGGGTGGGGAGAGAATGGGTTAGAAACACTGGGAGGAATCTGTGATACTTCCCACACCCATCTTTGCTCTCACCAGGATAGCACTGAGGAAGCTGACTGTTTGGTAAGACTTCTTAAACCATGAGTCAAGCATGGTAAACTTCACTAATCCATGCCTTGCCCGAGTGATGGGACACAGGAGTTTGGTTCCCTGTGAGTTGAGCACTTTCTCCCTTTCTGCTCCCTCCACGCACACAGCTGTGTTGGGTGCTGTGGTCTGGCCCCAGGTGCCAAGCCCCTTGAGTTTGAGCAAATTCCGAGAGATGGTGAAGGACAGGGAAGCCTGATGTGCTGCAGTCCATGGAGATGCAAAGAGTTGGACACAACTTAGCGACTAACCAACAGCAACAACCCAAGCCCCTAGTACTGGTCTAAGATATCAAAGCCGGGAGTAGGGGAAACTGAGGAGGAAGTCAGAGGCCAGTAGTCATGGAAAGAGTTGGGTGGGGCTGCCATTGTGGAAAGGCCACAAGCTGGGTGTGTTTTATGACCGTTCTGCATTTGGAATCTCCTCCAGCTCCCCTGGAGAAGGAAATGGCAACCCACTCCAGTATTCTTACCTGGAGAATCCCCATGGACAGAGGAGCCTGGCAGGTTACAGTCCATGGGAGTCGTGGCGAGTCAGACATGACAGAATGGCTAAGCAGCAGCAGCAGCCCCTTTATGACCCTCCTGGGGACTGTCTATCTTCTTTCCCTTACGCATCCCTTCTGTGGCTAGAGAATTGCTGTGCAAATGTTGGCAGGAAAGGGGACCCCTTCCAGGGCTCAAGAGTGGGCTCTTGTCTAAAACGTGGAAATGAATTGTCCAAGGAGACACTCATGCTGACAAAGCAAGAGACTTTACTGGGAAGGGGCACCCAGTGGAGAACAGAAGCGTAAGGGAGCTCAGAAGGACTTCTTTGCCCTGTGGCTCGAGTTTCATGGCAGTGGATTTGGTTTCCAGGTTGTCTCTGGCTAATCATCTTGCTTGACCCACGTCTGACTCAGGCCTATCCTTGAAGGTTCACTGTAGGCTCATCATGGACCAGACTCTGTGGGTAGCACCTCAGATATCTCACCTGCTCTTTTCTGTCATTCCCTAATGCAGAGAGAGTGACCCTTGTGTTACACGTGAGGAGGCTGAGGGAGGTGAAGGGATGGGTCCAGGGTCATCCAGCCCTAATGGCATGGCCGCTGTGTTTGACCCGGAAGCTTGTGCTCCTGCTTCTGCACCAGAAGCGAAGTGAAGGAGGAGGAAGCCCAAACAAGGCAGGGGGCAGGGGTGTGGGGAACGTTCAGGCAGATCCTGGTCCTCCCCCACATCTGCCTGCTAACCCCTGGACCTTGTGGATGTCACGTTACTTGGGATGATGGACTTTGCAGGTGTGGTGATGAAGTTCAGGGTCTTGAAATGATAAGAGTCTTCAGGATCATCCAGGTGGGCCTGACGTCATCACCGGGGCCCTCATAAGTGACAGAGGGAGGCAGGAGGGTCAAGGTCAGCGTGAGAGACTCCACCATCCATCGCTGGGTTGGTGGATGCAGGGGGCTGAGCACCAAGGAGTGTGGGCGTCTCTGGAGCCTGAATCAGGAGAGGCAGCAGATTCACTCCTTGAATCTCTAGAAAGAACACCGTCTGCCAACACCTTGATGTTAGCCCAGTGACATCGTCTTGGACTCCTAACCTCCAGAACTGTACAAACAGGGGCAAAGTATATTGTCATTGGGAATTCCCTGGCGATCCAGTGGTTAAGGCTTTGTGCTTCCAGTGCAGGGGGCATAAGTTCAATCCCTGGCCTAGAAAGTAAGATCCCATGTGTCATGTGGTGTTGCTCACCCCACCCCTCCCCAAAGCATATCATCTTTGCATTCCAGGAGGTTGCAGTTTGCCACCCAGAAAAGGAGCCTGAAAGAAATGTGCCAAATTGTTAAACAACAAGTCTAGATTCCCAGGTGGCAGTGTTGTAGCCATGCGTTCTGGGAAACAAACTCACTCAGAAGGACAATGCAGATAGTGGAGTGCAGTTTATTACACCGGCGGGCCCAAGGTAGAGTCTCCTCTTAGCCAAGGACCCCAACCAGCATTTGTGAAAATCTTTTATACCCTAAGTGTACGTGCCCAAACCCACCTCCCCAAATTCCTTCAAACTAGTCTGGACAAGGTAAAAGAGAGATACGATCAAAGTTAACCCATGATTCATATGTCACAAGACTAGATAAACAGTGGGTATTTATCAAGAGGCTTGTGGTCATATCCAGATAAACATAATGGAATTTACCACTTTGTTCTGTTACAGAGATAATCGGCATATTCTTCTAGGCAATGGAAAGTCCAAGCACAAGTCCTGAGGCTCTTTTATCCAGGGGGTTTCATTTTCCATTGGTTTGCCATTTCTATAGACACCAGGCGCAAAGTTCAGAGTCCATTGGGAGGGTGACCATGCGTGTAGCCTAATGTTCGCAGCCTGGCCTACGATGGAGTCTGGCTCTGTTTTCTTGTCTGCCAGTGCAGGAGACCTAAAAGATGTGGGTTTGATCCCTGGGTCAGGAAGATCCCCTGGAGAAGGAAATGGCAACCCAATCCAGTATTCTTGTCTGGAGAATCCCCTGGACAGAGGAGCCAGCCGGGCTACAGTTCATAGGGTCGCACAGAGTCAGACATCACTGAAACAACTTAGCACGCACGCATGCATGGGTGGAAAATGGAATGTGGATGATACTTTATCTTTTCATGCTGTTATCTTAGCTTTCAAAAATGAGAATTTAAATATCATGACTTCGTGATGTTATAAATGGGGTATAATCAACAAACTGTGGGAGCATGTTTGGGGACCACTACTCGTCCTGTGGGCCCTTGAGAGAGCTCACCACTCGAGTGTGCCGAGGCCAAAGGCAGGAAAAGGAAGGACTTTACAGTGGCGGAGAGGCTTGTGCCAGGGCAGGAAGCGGGGATGGTAGCCTTGTTTGGGGCTGACCATGAGACTCTGTTCTTCAGTCTAAATGTTTAATCGGGGACTTCCCTGGTGGTCCAGTGGTTTGGACTCTGCGTTTCCACTTCAGAGGGTACAGGTTCAATCCCTGGTCTGGGAACTAAGATCCTATATGATGTACAATGCGGTAAAAAAAAAAAAAAAAAAAAGAAGTCCGGTCACTTGAAGGATCTAACCCAGAGGAATGGGTCTCTAGGCATCAAGGAATATGATCAGAGATGTTTTATGGGGGCGAGACAAGGTATTCTGGCAACTTGAAATCATATCAAGTAGCTTGAGACGTGGTGACTGGGAGGATGTGCTTATGAAGTAGTTGCTTAAAGCTTGGACTTTTCTGCTTTTCTCTCCTGTTTCTTGTAGTACTGAGTGGGCAGAGCCCTGGTCCCCAAATACGGTCCTTGTATTTTGCAGGAGGATTTGTTTCCTTTGCTAGGGGTGGAGTGTTTTTTGTTTTTTTCTCTGACTAGTACTTGGGGAAATTACTGATAGAGTGACTTCTTTTTCTACTAACAGTACAGTCATAAAACAGAGCCATCAAATCTCATCCTGTGTCCTCCACCCTCCAGGGAGCCACTCCTTTTCCTGGTCCTCCTAGATCCTGGGGGACTCAGAGGCCTAAGTGAGGAATAAAAAACAAAATGTAAAAGAGAACAATAAAAAACAAAAGCCAGGGGTAAGAACTGTTGTCATGCCCTTATTTCCTTCAAGTATGTGTTTCTTTCTCTTTTTCTCCCTTCTCCACTCTGATACTTTTGGGTCAAGTCCTGATCTCTGGGCATAGAACTGTTTTCCCTGATTCTGCTGTGGTTGGGTTCCACCCGTGGGAACAATGGGTCTGTTTTCCTTTTGTTTTTTTCTTCTATAGTCAAAGGCCCTCGTGTTTGTCCTCAGGAGTTGCCACCCTGAAACTGGTGCCGGGGTTTGAGCTTCCCTGTTCTGTTTCTTCCAGATCACATTAGAATCTGTAAGCTTGTGGGATGGTGTAGAAGGGTCCTGAGTTGTGTGCAGGAGAAGGAGAAGGTTGTGGAAATCCCAGTCAGTTGCACTTGGGAGAGTTTTCTAGGCCTGTTGGCAGAAGAAGCAGAACTGTGGCCAGGAAACCTGGGCACTGGGGCTGGTAAATAAGCTCTGATCTTGAATTAGTAGCTTAGCTTTCTAGGCTTTACCTTTGCCTGTGGCTTCCCAGGTGGATCAGTGGTAAAGAATCTCCTTGCCATTGCAGGAGACACAGGAGGCGCAGATTCGGTCCCTGGGTCGGGAAGATGGTCTGGAGGAGGAAATGGCAAGCCACTCCAGTATTCTTGCCTGGAGAATCTCCCCAGGCTATAGTCCATGGGGTCTCAAAAGAGTTGAATAGGACTGGAGTGACTGAGCATGCATGCAATCTGCAAAATTAGATTTCACTAGATGAACTCTTACCTGGAGAATCCCAGGGAAGGGGAAGCCTGGTGGGCTGCCGTCTGTGGGGTCGCACAGAGTCGGACGCAACTGAAGTGACTTAGCAGCAGCAGATGAACTCAAAGCCTACAGCCTGAACGCCCTGCCAGGCCTTTTCTTTCCTGTTTCTTACTGAAATCTTCCAAGGATCTACTCTGAGGTCAAATAAATCTGACTAATAATATCTGTACGGGAGGGGCCCACTCCCAGCTATTATGTTGGATGCTGGATTTTTAGAGTAGAGTGAAGGGGGTGGATATCTCGGGCCTGGTCTCGTCTGGCATCCTCTTTGATGGCAGGAAGGGTGGGGTCCTTTGAAACTGTGGAAGTCTTGGTTGGCAGCCTAAGAAGTTTAGACTCTTGTGAGAGGGGAAGTCCACGCGGCCTGGTCAGATCTGTTTCAGGACGTGCTCTCTGGCAGCTGTTACGCTGGGAGAACTGTGGCCGTGGAGGGTCCCCATGAGAATCTGAACTGGGGGAGCAGAGGGCACAGACAGCAGGGGCCAGGAGGGTGTTCTGAAGCCCTGACAGGCCTGGGGAGTGGCCAGCGAGGAGAGGGTGGTGAGGGGGAGGCCTGAAGGCAAGTGGGAGCCACGTCCTGTTTGGGCCCTTGGGTGATCAGCTGTCATGAGCCCCGAGAGAAGGATGAGCGCTGGTTGCCTAGGGACAGAGACGCTAACTCAGAGTTGGGTGTGTTTATTTTTTATTTTTAAACTCACCTTGCGTATTTTAGTTGTGCTAGGTTCTCGTTGCTGCTTAGGCTTTTCTCTAGTGAACAGGGACTCCTCTCTAGTTGTGGTGCGTGGGCTTCTCACTGCGGTGGCTTCTCTTGTTGCAGAGCACGGCTGCAGAGCGCACGGGCTTCAGTAGTCGGGGCACGCAGGCTCTAGAGCACAGGCTCAGTAGTTGTGGCGCGGGGGTTTAGTTGCTGTTAGGCATGTGGGATCTTCCCAGACCAGGGATAAAACCTGTGTCCCCTGCATTAGCAGGTAGATTCTTTACTGAGCCACCAGGGGACCCCAATTCAGAATGTTTAGATGAGATGCCTCTGGCTTGTGCGGGTGGAGATCCCCTATGGGCAGTGGGAAGAAGCTCCCCAGGGAGGTGGGGGCTGCAGCGGGTGGGCGAGGGCAGGGTGGAGAAGAGGGAGCCAACCCAGAGGCTGGCCTGTGTAGTACAGCTCTCCTGGTCTCCTCGTCACGAGTTCCAGTGCTGCGTTCTACTCTTCATCACCCTTTTTTACTCTGGTCAGGGTGACTTTCTAGAGTTTTGCTTAGATACTTTTTTTTTTTCCCCTAGGCTGACTCATATGGATGTGTGGCAGTTAGATAGATACTCTTAACCTGGGGTTCACATACTAACCACCTTTCGGAAAATGCAAGTTAGTTGATGAGCAGGGAGGCGGAGAGGAGGGAGGAGAGGAAGGCCTTCTGGAGAGGATGCGGGAGAGGGCAGCACTCAGAACGTGCCATGGGGCCCTTTAACGCTGGGGATGAAGCACGGGGCACAGTGTGACTGTCAGGTGTTGTGAGAGCACCATGTCCGGGGACAGAAGCGAGAGGGGTGAGACTGCAGTGGGGGTGGGAGTGGTGCCTCAGAAGGATGAAGCTGGTAACTGGGCTACAGGGTCTAGAAATCTCCTTGGAAGGCTCCTTTTTGCTTAAAGATTCCTTGGCTGTGCTTTGCTGCAGCAGCCGTGAAGAGATACCCCACGCCCAAGGTAAGAGAAACGCAAGATGGTAGGTGTTGCAAGAGGGCATCAGAGGGCAGACACACTGAAACCATACTCACAGAAAACTAGTCAATCTAATCACACTAGGACCACAGCCTTGTCTAACTCAGTGAAACCAAGCCATGCCTGCGGGGGG
>SJYC01127416.1:0-28847 GCA_006408675.1 Madoqua kirkii | reverse complement strand
CTCCTTAGGCCCTGCCCTCTGCCTCCCCTCTCCTCCTTCCCTCCCTAGTGGGCCCTCCTCCCCCTTCCTCCTCTGTCTGTATTTCTATTTCCTCAATTCTGCTGAGTCCTCTGCCTTCTAGAGCAGTGATTCTCCACCTACACACACACACACACACACACACCAATACACATCTACACACAACACCCTCCCACACACACCCCTACTCACACATACATACATCTCAGCTACACACAGACACCTACATACACTCACATCTATACATACACACATGCACACACACACACCCTTGTCTGGAAAAGCACAACCTTGGGGTGTCCGGGTGGGGGGCCCCCACTGCTCTGGATCAGATGCACACTCAGCCCCCTCGACAGCCCTCCCTCATCCCCTTCCTGCTTTTCCCTTCAGAGGAGGAGCCTGGGGGTGGGGGGCGCATCAGGAACGCTTGTCACAGGGTGACTGGGAATCACCTGTGGAGCTTCATGAAGACTGCGAACCCCCAAGTGACACCTTAGAAATGCTGTTTCAGCAGCTGCCAGGTCACTCGCTTGCCCAGCCTGGCTGAGACCCCAGAACACCGGTTAGGTTGCCCCACCCACCCCCGTGTTGGCCTCTGCTGTGCTTTGGTCTGGGGTCTCTCAGCACAACACACAGATCCAGGGGTTTCCAAATTTTGCTGGTAATTGTTCCCGTGACACAGAAACCCAGCTGAATGCCCCGGGTCTTCCCGTTGTTCTCAAATATCTGAGAAGATTGCAGATATTGGACCCACCTGAAGGTCACACTGACTCTGGAGGAGAGAAAGGGGTCACGTGAGTGATGCCTGGAGAGGGGACCTGCCCTCCACTTTCGAGTGTCACCAGCCTGGCGTCTGTTTTCAGGGACAGAGACCCAGAACCGGGGTCAGGAGGAGCTGCAGTTGGCAGGTGAGAAGGGAAAGGTTTCCTGTGTGTCCTGGGAAGAGAGGAACCTGGTGCCGAGGGTGGGCTGACTCTGGGCTCCCTGGTCCTCGGGTCAGGTTCCGGGAGACTCTCCCTCTGTGCGTCTGTGGCCTGAGCCTTGGTCCAGAACCTGTCCCGGTCCTCCTTGCCATCAGAGGGCCTCCTCTGTCACCCTGGCTGATCTTTTGTGGTCACTGTGATCTTTCCCAGGGGTGGCTGCAGGCAGGGATGGGAGCTGGCATGGGTGCCCATAGGCCCCTAGAAGGCTGGGCAGCGTAGTGTGGGCACCCAGGAAGGGCTCTGAGGGTCTGTTAGGGGAGGGGTCCCTTGGGGCCTAACGCCTAATGACCTGAAGTGAAGCTGATGCAACAATAATAGGCATAAGTGCACAGTAATGTAATGCATCTGTAGTATCCCCAAACCACCTCCACGCTCCGCAATTGTTGTCCATGAAACCGGTCCCTGGTGCCATTAAAATTGCAGATCTCTGTTTAGAGGGAGAGATGGAAATCAGGCTCCTTCTCCACTTCCTTAGGCAAAAGAAAGTTCCCCTGTTAATTTCCTGTTAATTTTCTGTTTGGCCCAATGTTGCCCCCTGGAGGTCATGACTTTGGTCTGGGGTCTCTCAGCACAACACACAGATCCAGGGGTTTCCAAATTTTGCTGGTAATTGTTCCCGTGACACAGAAACCCAGCTGAATGCCCCGGGTCTTCCCGTTGTTCTCAAATATCTGAGAAGATTGCAGATATTGGACCCACCTGAAGGTCACACTGACTCTGGAGGAGAGAAAGGGGTCACGTGAGTGATGCCTGGAGAGGGGACCTGCCCTCCACTTTCGAGTGTCACCAGCCTGGCGTCTGTTTTCAGGGACAGAGACCCAGAACCGGGGTCAGGAGGAGCTGCAGTTGGCAGGTGAGAAGGGAAAGGTTTCCTGTGTGTCCTGGGAAGAGAGGAACCTGGTGCCGAGGGTGGGCTGACTCTGGGCTCCCTGGTCCTCGGGTCAGGTTCCGGGAGACTCTCCCTCTGTGCGTCTGTGGCCTGAGCCTTGGTCCAGAACCTGTCCCGGTCCTCCTTGCCATCAGAGGGCCTCCTCTGTCACCCTGGCTGATCTTTCTGTGGTCACTGTGATCTTTCCCAGGGGTGGCTGCAGGCAGGGATGGGAGCTGGCATGGGTGCCCATAGGCCCCTAGAAGGCTGGGCAGCGTAGTGTGGGCACCCAGGAAGGGCTCTGAGGGTCTGTTAGGGGAGGGGTCCCTTGGGGCCTAACGCCTAATGACCTGAAGTGAAGCTGATGCAACAATAATAGGCATAAGTGCACAGTAATGTAATGCATCTGTAGTATCCCCAAACCACCTCCACGCTCCGCAATTGTTGTCCATGAAACCGGTCCCTGGTGCCATTAAAATTGCAGATCTCTGTTTAGAGGGAGAGATGGAAATCAGGCTCCTTCTCCACTTCCTTAGGCAAAAGAAAGTTCCCCTGTTAATTTCCTGTTAATTTTCTGTTTGGCCCAATGTTGCCCCCTGGAGGTCATGAGCAGACTTGGGGACAGTGTAACAGGCTGCACAGGGGTGCAAAGGCCAAGGGGTGTGAGCCGGCTCTGCGCCCTGGGCAGAGGTGGGCACTGACCTCCAGACTAGAGGCTACCAACTGGAATTCAGGTCACTGTGGGTCCTCAGGCTTCCCGACCTCATCCCAGGGCAGGGTGAGCCCAGGGAGACGATGGGCATTGTTCAGTGGCAGGAGAACCATCCATCCAGGTGGACGTGAGCTCAGGAGGAGCTCTCCGTCCCTGAGGCTTCAAAGGAAGGGCCGGCAGGGGGCCTCTGGGGCTTTGGGGAGAGGGTGGCGGCCTGTGGGCCGGACCCCAGGAGGCCCAGTCCTTCTCCACCTCACGTCACTGGGCCTGCACCCTAGTTCTCTGTGTCCCCATCAGTGGTCTGCTCTCAGCCTCCCCACAGCGCCAGGACCTGGGGCAGCTCCACCTGGAGACTCTGTCAGGGGAGGGGAGACCTCCATGGGACCCCAATACCCCTGAGATGGAGCAGCTGCACAAGCTGGTTCCTCTATTCCGGAAGTTCCCCTCTTTTCCCAGGACACCTTAGGGGGAGGGGCTGAGATGTCTCCAGGGTCCAGACCCAGGTGTCCCCACAGATCAGGGACCTTGGGATGAGGAGCTGTTCCCCAATTCCTGACTTCAGCTGGGGCTCCCCACCCCCCTCCTGTGGTGACTCCCTTGGGATGGAGGATCGGGAGTCTGAGCCAGCTCGCTCTCTGAGAGAAGGGGAAGGACTCAAGCTGCCAAGCCCAGGCCCTCCAGGGAGACTAGAAGATTCTCCTGAGTGGGGATGGGAGGGGGTGTGATTATCTGGGAATGAGCAGAGGTCTGACTCGTCACAGTTAGAGGCCCCTGTCCTCACTCCTGAGTCCTGGAGGAATAAAGTCCCGCCCTGGAGCAGCTGTGGGCTCTTGCAGGTCTCCTCCCGCTCTGATGCCAGGGCTCCTGTGTCCACAAGGAATATTCTCTGACCTCTCGGAGTCACACTGGGTGCAGGGTGTGAGTTCTGGCTTCTGTTTTGTAGATTCCCTTATCTATTTAAAGAGTATTTATTGAGCATGTGTGACCTCTCAGCCCTGGGTTGTGTCCTGGTCTCCAGAGAATAGGATAGACTTGGACTCCGAGCTCACACACCTGAGCTTGTGATGGGGAGACAGACAACTCAGAGAAAATCCCTGAATAAAGGAGCTGATTATGATGGAGGGATGGGTTGAAAAGGAAGGGTCTGGTGCATCCGGAGTCTGTCACGGAATCTCAGGTGGAGTGGGTGTCATGGGAGGCACCCCTGAGAAAGTGATCTTTTGACTGAGACGTGAAGGGTGAGCAGACCCTCAGCAGAGAAGGATGGGGCTCAGAGGGCAGAGCTACCTGAGGGGAGTCTGGCCTTCAGGTGGGCCTGGCTGGGAGGAGCGGCTGACAGAGTCCAGTGTGGGGATCTGGGAGAGTGGGGAGGACTGTGGACCGAGTGGGTTGTGAGGGTCAGAGGCTGCTGGGCGGTGGGAGCTGCTAAGTGGGAAGGAGGTGGGCAGCCCTGTGGAGGCTCCAGACTGTGGAGGAGCTCTGCCGCCCTCTGGTGGCCATGGAGGGAAGTGTCGAAGGGAAAGTACTCGAGGAGGTTTTTCTCCTAAGACAACTCAAGCATATGTCGAGTTTACATATCATTTTAGGAATCCCAGGGACAGAGGATGCTGGCAGGCTACAGACATGAGGTCGCAAAGGATTGCATATGACATCGACTAACCCTTTCAACACTGCCTATAATTTATGTTGAATCATGTCCCACTCCAAATTTCCAACGTCTCTCATCCAAGATCTTCTCTTATATACCCTACTCCAAGATTTCATCCAGTTAGATTTGTGTTGATGCCAGGCCAGTTTCTCTCTGTAGAAGAGGATCCAGATGCAACATTCTCAGTCCTTGGGCAGGACTGGAGCATCTGTAAGTAGGAGGAGGGTGAGGAAACGTCCAGTGTCCTGCCTGTGCCGGAGGGTCATGTGGACATGAAAAGGCTGCCTTTCCTTTTCCCTGGGCCCCCTTAGTGTCCTCCGCATGGGGCAGGGCCAGGTGGAATCGGAAGACCAGAGGTAGTACAGTGATTCTGAACCTCGTCTTCCCATCTTCTCTGTCTCTGTCCCCATCAGGGGACCTGGTCTTCATGGAGGGAAGGAAGGTGGGGCGGCTCCATAGGCCCCTGATCAGAGATTCTTTCAGGAAAAGGGACACAGGGGTCAAGCCCGCTAGCTCTGCACTCAGTGTCCCTGACACCCTGTGTGAATGTAGGAACTGAATTATTAGGATCTAATGGCCTCTTTTGTATTCTAATTTATTAGATTGCTTTGACTTCTTTTACCTTTTGATATTTGAAGTTTCAACAGTGAATTTCCATCTTCCTTGAGCATGAGCAGGGTTGGTGCCAGGGTAGTTCAGTTGTCTTAAAGGTTATTTTTTATAGTAGCTTCAGTTTCACAGCAAAAGTGAGAGTAAAGGATGAAACCCATGTCCTGTGCTTTGGCAGGTGGATTCCTATCCACTGAGCCATCAGAAAAGTCCTCTAAACAGTGCTGAACAGGTTCATCATGGCCGCCCCACACATGAAGTTTCCATACTTGAGTATGGGTAAATAAACAAGTGATATATGTCATCCTTTTTGAATTTACAGGCACACAACCACCTGCTCTGTGCTCACTAGCCCTGCAGACTCACAACCATTGGCTCTGTGCTCACTAGCCCTGTAGACTCACAACCATTGGCTCTGTGCTCACTAGCCCTGCACACTCACAATCACCTGCTCTGTGCTCACTAGCCCTGCAGACTCACAAGCATTGGCTCTGTGCTCACTAGCCCTGCAGACTCACAACCACCTGCTCTGTACTCACTAGCCCTGCAGACTCACAACCACTGGCTCTGTACTCACTAGCTCTGCAGACTGACAACCATTGGCTCTGTGCCTACTAACCCTGCTGGTGTGACTTGGGCAGCAGGACTCTTACTGACTTTGTGGTTGTGCTAGTTGCTAAGTCATGTGCAACTCTCTTGTGACCCCCATGGACTGTAGCCCACCAGGCTCCTCTATCCATGGGATTTCCCAGGCAAGAACACTGGAGTGGGTTGCCATTTCTTCCTCAGCAGATCTTCCTGAGCCAGAAATCAAACCTGGGTCTCCTGAACTGGCAGGAAGATTCTTTACCATGGCGCCACTGGAGAAGCGCGTGTTGCTGATGATCACTTGCTCAACCCATGTAAGTTACAGTACCAAGTATGAACCCTAGTGGAAGCTATGGAAGCTGGGTAATGTTCATGCCCATGTGGGTTCATCAACTGATACAATGCACACCTCGGGTGTGGAATGTTGAATACTGAGGAGGCCCTACACTTGTGGGCGGCAGGTATCTAGGAAAACCTCTTGTGTGAGGCGGCCGTGATGAACCAGTGTCCACCTACAAATTAGGCCTTGTTTAGAGGACTGTCTTGGTGGCTCAGTGGATAGAAATCTGCCTGAAAAAACATGGGACCCGGGTTTGATCCCTGGTCAGGAGGATTTCACATGCTTCTGAGCAACTGAGGCCATGCGTCAGAACTGCTGAGTCTGTGTTCTAGAGCCCACGAGCTGCAACGACTGAAATCTGCTCGCCGAGAGCCCATGCTCCGGAGAGGAGAAGCGAGAGCAGTGAGAAGCCGGTGTATTGCAGCGAAGAGTAGCCCCTGCTCACCGCCCTAGAGAAAACTGGTGGAAAACAATGAAGACCCAGTGCAGCCAGAAATAAAGAAAAAATAAAAATGTTTGCTAAGAGTATTCAGAACTAAATGTTATTCCCGAAGTTGTCAGGTCTTCTTTTCATGTCCTTCTTTCTCAAACATCCAGAACACCATTAAAACATTGATTTTCCACAGGCTGAGAGCCTGCTCTGCCATTGGGGTAACTTCACTGCAAATTTGTTTTCATTCTGGAACAGCCACTAGCAAGCATCCCGCCTTCACACTGACCATCTGCTCTGCCATGAACATCGTCACCACAAATCTTGGCCCCCGTGGAGTATGTGCAGGGGCTCATTCATTCGACACAGGTATGCAGCTCCCTGCACCAGGCCTGGGGCTGGCCAGTGGACTCAGCAGAAGCAGGATGGGTGAATCCTTCCATCTCCGAGATCCCAGCTCAGGGATCCTCTTAGAACTGGAGTCCTGGTAAACCTGTGTGTGCACACTGAATGCCTCTGTAGCCACTAAACTGCATTTGCATGGGGAGTATAGGAAAATGTTCATTTCCAACATCCTCACCCTCTATGGAAAGATTCTGCGAGGAGACACACCTGTGTCTATATATCCATCTCTCTGCCCACATCCCATCCCTCCTTTATCCCCCACCCACCTTTTTTTTTAAAGGGTTTTTCACTAAGTCCTGTGGCTGTGCCTCTGTGGTTGGCCAGATGCCAGGACCCCTGAGATACCCTCAGTAGCTCCCTCTGCTGCTCCATTTAAATACCATGGTTCCACAGGTGGCGCACCTGAGCTCGGGTGATTCCTGCAGAGTCTGTCCTCATGGAAGATAAGGGAGGCGCCTGGGACAAAGGTAACTATTACACTGGGTATCTCGAGCATTTTGCATGACTGTTAGGGATGCTGGATGGGTTAGACCTGAGCCCTTGGGATGTATACTGCTTGATTTGGGTGTCAGAGTTACTCGTGTCAATGGTATATTTATGGAGAAGAAGTCTGAGGTGACTGGTTCCTTCTCTTCCCTGGGGTTCACAGACAGACAGATGAACCCTCCAGTGACAGATTGTACCCTGGAGACTGGTCTTTAGGCCCCACTTGTCCTTCAGCAGGACCCTTGCTCTGTTGGAAGCATGGAGAGATGGCAAAAGCTCTCACACCAGGCTTGAGGCTCAGACTGGAGGAGCTGGGAGGGTAGCACAGGCGATCTGCTTAGCCTTGCTCCATTGGGGAGAGGGGATCATTTAGAGAATGAGGGAACAGGAGGCTGTGCTCAGGGGGCCTCCAGGCCAGGTGATGGCTGTCTCCAAGGTGAGGTACCAAGAGTCAGGACTTAATCACGAAACGTTCCTCCAAGTTGTAGACAAGCCTGTTGTCTGACATTCAGTGGCAGGGAGATACTCTGAGAAGACAAAGTTAGTTCTCAGCCTCCTTGAGGACACTCTCCGGGTGCAGGATCATTCACCCAGGAGTTATCATGGATGTTAAGTGAAAAGTGAAGTGAAGTCGCTCAGTTGTGTCCGACTCTTTGTGACCCCGTGGACTGTAGCCCACCAGACTCCTCTGTCCATGGGATTCTCCAGGCAAGAATACTGGAGAGGGTTGCCATTTCCTTCTCTAGGGATCATGAGATCCCTAGGGTAGCTACAACTAATACACAGACAGGATAAAGTGCTCCCGATTCATGAACTAGAGCAAATGGGTTATCTCTGGACACATTCTAACATGTTCGTCTTTGTCATAGAATAGAAATGGCCAGGATATCCAGCCATCCCTTCCCGTTGAGCCTTCTTGCTGCAGCCTGGGGGCTGAGCACAGCAGAGACACTGTCCATGGTGCTGATGAACACAGGCCACCCAGAGACTTTGGAGTTGTGGTCTTTGAGTCATATCTGCTTCTTTTCATTCTAAAAAATTGGGCATTGCTAGAAAAGAAGAGGCTTCCATGGTGGCTCAGACAGTAAAGAATCTTCTTGCAATGTGGGAGACCTGGGTTTGATGAGCTTACAGAGATGGCAATGGCTACCCACTCCAGTATTCTTGCCTGGAGAATCCCATGGCAGATGTGCCTGGAGGGTTACAGTCCATGGGGTTGCAAAGAGTTGGACAGACTGAGCAACTTTCACTTCACAGGAAAGAAGAGGTGGGGAGAGCTTCAGGGAGTGTGGCCTGGCCTCGATCTCCAGGGCTCAGGGCCAGTGAGATTGCTGTGGACGTCATGGCAGACTTGAACCTACATCAGCATGACAAAGTCCAAGCTGCCCAGAGCAGACTGCAGTGAGGGAAGATGATGACCCCAGCCTTGAGAGGAGTGGTAGGCAGAGCACAGAACCCTAAAAGATGTCCAGAACCTCAAGCCCACAGTCCAAGAAATGTGCCCCATGATGAAGGAAACCTACAGATGAAATCCAGATCACATGACTGGGGGATTATGGTGGGGAATATGGGAGATATGGTGGGGTGATTTGGAAATTATGTTGGGTAATGTATTGGGCTGAATCCAATACATTCATAATGTTCCAAGACAGGAGAGGCAGAGCCAGAGGAGATGGGATGATGGAAGCTCTCAGATGAGAGCTTGGGGAGCTTTAAGATGCTCCACTGCTGGCTTTGAAGATGGGGGAAGGGGCCACGAATCCAGGAAAGCAGGTAGCCTCTCACAGCTTGGAAAGGCAAAGAAATGGACTCTCTGCAGAATCCAGAAAGAATGGGGTCATAGTGACACCTTGATTTGTGCCAGTAAATTTGTGGTCATTTGTTACAAGACAATAAGGAACACTAAGAGGTGTCACCTTGTCTCCCCCAAGACTGTGTGCCTGGGGGATAAGGAGTAATTTAGACCTAAATCATGAGCGGAAGCTTTGCAAGTGGTTTCTCCTACCTCTCATCTCATCTCAGCAGCATAAATGACACTGGCCACGGGCAGAGCATGCCTGTCTTCTGTGGGCTCTGTGCCCTGTGCACATACCTGCTACATGTGTGTGAGTGTGGCACCTGATCCCAGCGGGCCTATATGAGAACAGCACCTATCCCAGGGACCTCAGGGAGCGACTGAGAACTGCTAGCCCAAGTGTGTGGTGGGGCCTGAAGGTGAGATCCGGGTGGGGAGGCCCTTAGGACACTTTGAGGAGGGGACAGGCGGGTCCTTTGCCGTGGTAGCCAGGTTGAGTTTTAGATAGAGCCTGCAACTCTGCCCTGAGGCTCACGTGTGTGTGTGTGTGTGTGTGTGTGTGTGTGTGTGTGTGTGTGTGGAGCAGGCTCACGATCTGCATCAAAAAGCAAAGTGGAAACCGGCAGGAAGTGGACAGAGGTCTCGGGAAGTTCCCGGGAGGACCTCGCTCAGAGCAGGGCTTCTGGGTCCCTCCTACTTTGGTGACTCCGGTGTGTCCTCTGTCCCCCCAGAGGGGACGGTGTCCTCAGGGCTTAGGCCCTTAGGGAAACAACGGAAACCCCTGGAGAGAGAGGCATTCTGGATGCTAGAACTGGGGAGAGACAAGAGTTCCTGTCCCCTCGCTGACTCAGTGGAGATTAGCTGAAGCAAACTCCAGGGGATAGTGAAGGACAGGGAAGCCTAGAGTGCTGCAGTCCATGGGGTCCCAAAGACTCAGACACAACTTGGCAACTGAACAACAAAATTTCATTGGAGGCAGCACCAGTTGGGGCCAGCAGGGCCTGGAGAGGAGGGCCAGAGGGCTCAGACCAAGAGGCTGCAAAGGGGCCTCACCCATAACAGCTGTCTCACCCGCGACTCGTCCTTCATGACTCGAGTTCTAGTGTGTCTCAGATGGTCCCATATCCGTGCTCCAGAGACTCCATGCCAGGTGAGCAAGCACTGGGAGGTGTCTGGGACCCCAGGGCAGTGTGAGGACTGCCGAGTGCCCACGTGGCTGCGAAGGGTCTGGTGATCCTCCTTTCTTGTTAGCTTGCCCCCTTCCTCCATTCTCACAATCGTCCCCTTCTTTCCCCCAGGGAATAGATGCGGAGGTCAAGTGACTAGAGCTGATACTTCCCTGAGAACCAAGGAGAGACTGGAGCAGAGATTCAGGTGAATTTCTTGCTGGACAGGACCCAAGGGCAGTATATTTTGCAGCCAGAAGGGAAGTGCTCTTTATTCAGATCTCTCTGGTGGTCCGCAGTGGGCCACGGGCCCAGTCACCTGCCCTGTTGAAACCTCCCCCAACTGTGGGAATCAGCCTGAGTTCTGGTCCACCTAGGGTTCAGGGCAGCCTGTCAGGGTCTCCAGGGGGACCCTGAGCCTGGGTCCAGGTTCCCGAATACCTGCAGGTCTCAGAGTTGGTTCTGTGCCTCAGGCTCTCCCTCTTGACCTCACTTGGGTCTCGGGTCTCAGGTAAGCTCTTTCCCACAGTCTGTTAAGGAGATGTGTCTGGAGGAACTAAGGACCCACATCTGCTTTGTGGCTGATATGACAGTAAACATCTGTGTCAGGGCGTAATAATTCCTGCAAAAGAAAACCAACACCTCCAAACTCACGCAACCTTCTCTGATGACTTCCCAGGGACTTCCCAGCCCCGGGTCACCCAGGGTCTGTTTCTGTCAGAGGTTTTTGGTCCAGACCCACCTCCCCTTCGTCCCTTTCCCATCTTTCCTGCTATTTCTTGGACCTTCGAACACAGCCAGGTGTGCAGGGGGCATTTCCTCTGCCCCTTGGGCTTATGGGACCAGAACCTGGATCCCCAAACTCACCTGGTAGATGGAAGATGGTGGCCTGGCATCTGGTAGGGAGGCCTGGGCATGGAGGAAGCGGGCATCAGAGGAGAGAGAAGGAGACTCACTTCTCCCGAGCAGCCATCTCCCAGCCTGCAGTCCCCACCCCAAATCCTGTCTGGACTCTGTTTCCCACCCTCGTTAGCCTGGCTTCCCTGGCTGATGATCCAGCGTGCACTCTCCTCCTGGTTCGACTCCAAGGTTCTCCTGAGGTCAAGTCAGGGGACCAAGACAGCCTCTGGATAAGGTGGCGGATGGTCATGTCCCTCAAGAGCATCCAGCTCTAGCTTGGTGGGACTTGCCATGTCCTAATACTCTTATGAGCTTCCCTGGTGGCTCAGAAGGCAAAGAATCTGCCTGCAATGTGGGAGACCCAGGCTCGATCCCTGGGTCATGGAGATCCCTGGGAGAAGGCAATGGTAACCCATTCCAGTATTCTTGCTTGGAGAAATCCATGGACAGAGGAGCCTGGCAGTCTACAGTCCATGGGGTCTCAAAGGCTGGACACAACTGAGCGACTTTCAACTACCCTTGAGTGAAAGGGGTCTGCACAGTGCATCAGGGTTGGACAGTCCCCCTGCCCTGAGCCTGTGAAGCGAGGATGCTGGGGAGAAGAGACAAGGAAGGGATGTACTCACCTGGGAGACAGAGCTGCCAGAGGGACCATGTCCTGGGAGGAGACAGTAATTACCACCAAGATGTGAGGAAGCTTAGCCTATTCTCTCAGGAGAGGCTGAGAGTCCACCTTGTGGAGAACCATGGGAGAAAAAGCCCCACCAAGGGAGAGAGACTGGCAAATTCAGGCCCCAGTGAGGGCGAGGGAGCCTCCCAGGATTATAAGCCACAGGACAAGCAGACTAGCCAGTCGGGCTCCCCTGTGCTGAAGCCCCAGAGGAAGGCCCAGAGACCCTGGGGGAGGCAGGCGGGAACAGACAGGGCAGGGCCTGCCGAGGGCGCCCCGCTGTCCTGGGCTGAACAGACACTCACCTGAGGTGGACGCTGGGGGCCAGTTCCCTCTGTTGTGCAGGCAGCCGGGGTTAGGGTAGAAAAAGAAAACAGGCATATTTGTAAGGAGTGTAGATGGAGGTTAAGGCCTTGGTGTCAGAACACGGGACAGGAGGATCCCCATATCCAAGGAGGGGCTGGACACCTCCTTTCTCCACCAAGGCTGCTTAGAGGGGAGGGTCCAGCAAGGAAGCTGAGGAAAGTCCTTAAGAAGCCGTATCTGCCCTGAGTCCAGAGGGGCAGGAACACAGGCTCATAGGGTTCAGAAGAAAGTGGCCACCGAAGGGACCAGGCCTCTGGGAAAGGCATCCATCCATCCAAAGCTTTGTTGAGTGGACGCATCACGCTTATGGGGAGAGCAGGGCCAGTGCGTGGGGAGGAAAGGGAAGCCAGTGACTCTGGGGTCTCACTGAGGGCAATGTCGCTGCTGTGCCCCCTGCCCTCACCCAGGAGCTGCTGAAATGTGACAGTGGCCTTGTCCTCTCCCTCCATCACCTGGACCTGAAGTGTAAAGACATCCCACCATCTGCTGACCTGGCACCATGTTCTGTCTCATGCATCAGGGGTGTTGTTAATGCATCTGCCACGTGGGGGCATTTGACCCCACCTGGCCTGTCCAGACTTCCACTCTCTGGCCAAGCATGACCTTGGTCAGAATGCCCCTCAGATCCTGGCCCTGTGACTGCCTCTCATAGAGTAGCTGGATTTAAATATACAGGAAGAGATACCTTTTTCTGAGTACTTACTACCTGCCAGCCTACATATAGGGAACTAGGACAAGGAGGGGTCTTAATTCTGTTAACTGATAGATGAGGCTTCCCTGGTGGCTCAGAGGTAAAGAATCCACTTGCCAATGCAGGAGACGCGGGTTCGATCCCTAGGTCAGGAAGATTTCCTGGGGAAGGAAATGGCAACCCACTCTAGTATTCCTGCCTGGAAATTCCATAGATAGAGAGTGGCAAAAGAGACGGACACAGCTTCGCAACTAAATAACAAAATAAATGAGGATGGTGTTAAGGAAGCTCCCACAGGTCAATACCAGGTGAGGCAGGAACTGAAGGACGAGAGAGAATATCCGTGGGGAAGAGAGGAGGTCCTGGAGATCCAGGCCGGAAATTGGAGGATAGGGCGTCCTTCCTCTAAGACTAGGGTCATCCTGGGGCAGGAGCAGCATCTGGGAATGCCACTGTACCTGTGAAGGAAAATGAAATGCCCCAGGACAGCCAGCAGCGTCAGCACAAGCAGGACCCCAATCACGATGCCAGTAATGGCCCCCACACCGAGGGCTCGGCTGTTTTCTTGCCCTGAAAGCAGAAGAGAAAGAGAGAGGGGAAGAGGGGTCCAAGTTCACTGGAGGAATACCAAGAAGAGTCTTACAGGGAGAGGGCCTGGTCAGGAGGAAGGAAAGGCTCTGGGGCCTGTGCGATTGTCTGTTTTGACATCACAGTGTCCTCCGGACTCGCCCACCGCACGTGGTTTCATCATTTCACTCTTTATCAGATTTGAAACCCTGGGCTTGCTCTAACTCTCCATTCTCTCACTGTAGCCGTTTCCATGTCCTTTCATTTTCCTCTGAAGGACTCTTTTCTTCTCACATTATGCCCCCGCTCTCTGATTTTTTCTTTCCATCACTGTTGTCGGTGGTGGAGGGCAGGTCCTCTCCAGTCCACTAACACTGATTGGTTAATCATATTAGCCAGTGTTTCCAATCCTCCTGTGTGACTGGCGCAGGGGGAAATCCTTCACACCTAGCTCTTTCCATCCCTATGAGGGAGGGCCTGTCTTTCCCACTGTACACACATAGATCTGAGACACAGAGTAGTTCAGTAAATCATCGGAAGCACAGAACTCGTAGCGGGTGAAACAAAATGCAATCAAGTTGCTTGAATTTACAGTCAAAAACCTCCGTGTTGAAAACCAAAATATCACCAGTGAAAATGTTTCTTGCATGCTGACTCTGTGGAGGGACCCAGCTGAAGGAGTTTAATCTCATCAACTTCCTGGTGAATAGCCTCTGAACAGCCCTAAAACCGAGCTGTTCTTCTCTGGGTTTACAGATGAGGAAACTGAGGCACAAGATCCAGAGTGTTGCCCACAGTCAAACAACTCTCACAAATAATAACCAAACTACAACAAGATGAGCTCAGTTTTGCATAATTAATTAGACACAGTGTTCTACAGGCTCTGAGAGGAGACCACATCCTCATTATTTGCATTCATTACATGTCCACTTCCTGTGAAATCACAAGGCAAGGTGCAGAGGTGTTGAGGGTCACTTAGAGTGCTCAGCTGGGGAGCTGGGGTCTCATCTGCAGACGTGACGGTGGGGAGACTCTACACTGATGGGATCCTGCAGCTTCTGTCCTGACACTGTTGACTGTGTGGGGCAGCATCGCCCTCTCAGTGAGCCGTAAACTCTGCTCATCAGTTCACTGACCATTGGCTGCATGTCCCCATGTCACTTGATCTGTTTGCCCCTGGACTGGAATGCTCATGGGCTTTCTAAGAGGTAGGGACTGACCACCAAAGAGCATGACCTTTGCCTGTGGTTCCAGATCTCTTGGACTGATGCCTATGTCCATGGAATTCTCCAGGTAAGAATACTGGAGTGAGTTGCCATTTCCTCCTTCAAGGGATCTTCCCCACCCAAGGATCGAATCTTCATCTCTTAGTCTCTGGGATTAGCACTGGCAGAAAGGTTCTTTGGTTCTTTACCACTAGCCCCACCTGTGAAGCCCCTAGAGAGGGAAGAGGGTACATCAAACTTGAGGACAAGTCCAGTTCCTTGGCTGATCCCATCTGAGAGCTCCGTGGGATGAGCCTTCCTTCTCAGGGTCCAAAATTAGCCTCCTCTGTTCTGGTTTTCTATTCCTAATGTGCTTGCCTGAGATTGACTCAGGTAGCTATGTAATCAAGGTCCATGTCTAAAGCACTGGAGTCCTTAGTGTGAAGGGATGGCTGTCTCCATATTGGGCAGGTCTAAGGAGAACCTGCTTCTCAAGAAAGCTGTTTTCTCCCTCGTTGTTAAATTATTTAAACAGGGTTGATGAAAATTTGGAGCTGAAGTATAAGACGTGAAAACAATAACTTGGAAGGGTGATTCCTCAGCACATTTGAGCAGGTAGAAGAAAGAATCAGTGAATGTGAAGATAGAAAAAAAAAAGAAATTATTAAGACTGGGGATTAGAAAGGAAAAAAAAAAATGAGGACTAGTGACTCCAGGCAAAATATTATGCAGAACTCCATCAAGTGGACAAACATATGCAGAATGGCAGTTTTTGAAGTAGAAGAGAGAGAAGAAAGCAGTGAAAAAAATGTTTAAAATTAATGGCCTAAAACTCCCAAGCTAGAGGAGAGATTACATATCAAAGGTGGTTTAAGAACTCCACAAAAGGATCTTTCAAGATACAGATGTTGTGGCACAATTTAGTCAAACTGCTGAAAGACTGAGGGAAAGAGGAAATGACTAAACCTGCAAGAGAGAAGTGGCTTATCACGTACAATGGATCTTCAACAAGGTATAAAGGAAATTTCACATCAGAGACCAGAAGGGGGGCCAGAAGATATTGGGATGAGTGAATTAAGTCCTAAATGGAAGATTTCAACCAGGAGAGCAATGTACAGACAAAGTCTTCTTCAGTGAAGCTCAAATTAGGACTTTCCTAGATGAACAACAGTCAAGGGAGTCTATTCCTTGGAGACATGCCCCAGGTGAAACGTAAAGGGAATCCTTTAAGATGACTGTTGCAACGCTGGACAGTAACTCAAAGCCATAGGAACGTATAAAGAACAGTGGTCAGGAGAACAAGACGGGGGACATGGAGCACCTCTCTCTCCACAGAGGCATCAGGAACACACCTTCAGAGACAGAAATGCATGCAGAGCACCAGCTGAGAGTGGAGAGGAGCACCTGACTAGCGGAAGAGAACATACAGCACCACGCAAACCACAGACAGCAGACAGTGAGACAGCTGATCAGTGGGAGTTCCAACCAAAAGACACATGGCTGAATGGACACAAACACAGGACTCATATAGACGCTGTCCACCAGAAACCCACTTCAGACCCAAAGACACTGGTGCACTGAAAGTGAGAGGATGGAAAAATATATTCCAGCGAGAGCTTTCCCTCTTTTCCCATGTGGATTCCTCTTATTTCTTTCTCTCCTCATTGCTGTAGCTAGGACTTCCATAACGATGTTGAATAATAGTGGTGAAAGTGGACACCCTTGTCTTGTTTCTGATCATAGCGGGAATGCTTTCAGGTTTTCACCATTGAGAATAATGTTTGCTGTAGGCTTCTCATATACGGCCTTTACTATGTTGAGGTAGGTTCCTTCTATGCCCATTTTCGGAAGAGTTTCATCATAAATGGGTGCTGAATTTTGTCAAAGGCTTTTTCTGCATCGATTGAGATGATCATATGGCTTTTATCTTTCAATTTGTTAATATGATATATCACATTGATTGATTTGTGTATACTGAAGAATCCTTGCATCACTAGAATAAACCCAACCTGATCATGGTTTATGAACTTCTTGATGTGTTGCTGAATTCTGTTTGCTAAAACGTTGTTGAGGATTTCTGCGTGTCTGTCCATCAGTGATATTGGCCCATAGTGTTCTTTTTTAGTGTTGTCTTTGTCTGGTTTTGGTATCGGAGTAATGGTAGCCTCATAGAATGAGTTTGGAAGTGTTCCTTCCTCTGCAATTGTTTGAAAGAGTTTCAGAAGGATAGACATTAGCTCTTCTCTAAATGTTTGATAGAATTCTCCTTTGAAGCCATTATTCTGTTTGCTAAAACTTTGTTGAGGATTTCTGCGTGTCTGTCCATCAGTGATATTGGCCCATAGTGTTCTTTTTTAGTGTTGTCTTTGTCTGGTTTTGGTATCGGAGTAATGGTAGCCTCATAGAATGAGTTTGGAAGTGTTCCTTCCTCTGCAATTGTTTGAAAGAGTTTCAGAAGGATAGACATTAGCTCTTCTCTAAATGTTTGATAGAATTCTCCTTTGAAGCCATTTGGTCCTGGACTTTTCTTTTTTGGGGAGATTTTTGATCACAGCTTCAGTTTCACTGCTTGTAATGGGGTTGTTTGTGATTTCTATTTCTTCCTGGTTGAGTCAGGAAGACTGAACCAGTCTTCCTGGTTCTGTCCAAGACCGACCTTTTCTAAGAATCTGTCCATTTCTTCCAGGTTATCCATTTTATTGCCATATAGTTTTCATAATAGTCTCTTATAATCCAAAAGCAGTTCTCAGAGGAAAGTTTATACCAATACAATCCTACCTCAAGAAACAAGAAAAACATTGAATAGACTACCTAACTCTACACCTAAAACAACTGGAAAAAGAAGAACCAACCCCCCCCCAAGTTAGTAGAAGGAAATAAATCATCAATATCCGAGCAGAAATAAATGAAAAAGAAATGAAAGAAACAATAGTAAAGAGGAATAAAACTAAAAGGTCGTTCTTTGAGAAAATAAACAAAATTGACAAACCTTTAGCCAGACTCATCAAGAGAAAAAGAGAGAATAATCAAATCAACAAAATTAGGAGAGGTTAAAACAGACAATACAGATGGGAAAAGAAGTAAAGCTCTCACTGTTTGCAGATGACAGGATGATGTACATAGCAAGCCCTAAAAAGACTATCAGAAAATTATTAAAGTTAATCAGTGAATTTAGCAAAGTTGCAAATAAAAAAAATCAATACACAGAAACCACTTGCATTTCTGTAAATGAACACTGAAAAATCAGAAAGAGAAATTAAGGAATCAATCCCATTCATCATTACAACAAA
Source organism: Madoqua kirkii (assembly GCA_006408675.1). Lineage (NCBI taxonomy): Eukaryota > Metazoa > Chordata > Mammalia > Artiodactyla > Bovidae > Madoqua > Madoqua kirkii. The sequence continues at coordinate 11,110 of SJYC01127416.1, read as the reverse complement.
AATAATTAAATATCTAGGAATAAACTTACCTAAGGAGACAAAAGAACTGTACACAGAAAAGTATAAGACATTAATGAAAGAAATCAAAGATGACATAAACAGATGGAGAGATACTCCATGTTCCCGGGTAGGAAGAATCAACATTGTGAACATGATGATACTACCAAATTCCATGTGATCTCTATCAAACTACCAATGACATTTTTCACAGAACTAGAACAAAAAAATTCACAATTCATATGGAAACACAAAAGACCCCAAATAGCCAAAGCAGTCTTGAGAAAGAAGAATGGAACAGGAGGAATCAACTTTCCTGACTTCAGATTATACTACAAAGCTACAGTCATTAAGACAGTATGGTACTGGCACAAAAACACATAATTTTGTGTGTGCCAGCACCATACATAGAAAGAAACATAGGCCAATGAAACAAGACAGAAAGTCCCTAAACAAACCCAGGCACCTATGGGTATCCTTTTTTTTCCTTTTTTCTTTTTGACAAAGAAGGCAAGAATATAGAATGGGGCAAAGATAGCCTCTTCAATAAATGGTGCTGGGAAAACTGGACAGCTACATGTAAAAGAATGAAATCAGGACAATTCCTAACACCATACACAAAGACATACTCAAAATGAATTAAAGACCTTAATATAAGACCAGAAACTATAAAACTCTTAGAGGAAAACATAGGAAGAACACTCAATGACACAAACCAAAGCAAGATCCTCTATGACCCACCTCCTTGAGTCATGGAAATAAAAACAAAAGTAAACAAGTGGGACCTGATTAAACTTAAAAGCTTTTGCACAGCAAAGGAAACTATCAGTTCAGTTCAGTTCAGTTCAGTCGCTCAGTCATGTCCAACTCTTTGTGATCCCATGAATCGCAGCATGCCAGGCCCCTCCTGTCCACCACTAACTCCTGGAGTTCACCCAGACTCACGTCCATCGAGTCAGTGATGCCATCCAGCCATCTCATCCTCTGTCGTCCCCTTCTCCTCCTGCCCCCAATCCCTCCCAGCATCAGAGTCTTTTCCAATGAGTCAACTCTTCGCATGAGGTGGCCAAAATACTGGAGTTTCAGCTTCAGCATCATTCCCTCCAAAGAAATCCCAGGGCTGATCTCCTTCAGAATGGACTGGTTGGATCTCCTTGCAGTCCAAGGGACTCTCAAGAGTCTTCTCCAACACCACAGTTCAAAAGCATCATTCTTCAGCGCTCAGCCTTCTTCACAGTCCAACTCTCACATCCATACATGACTACTGGAAAAACCATAGCCTCGACTAGATGGACCTTTGTTGGCAAAGTAATGTCTCTGCTTTTGAATATGCTGTCTAGGTTGCATAGAGATGGCTAACAAACACATGAAAAGATGCTCAACATGGCTCATTCTTAGAGAAATGCAAATCAAAACTACAATGAGATATCACTTCACACCAGTCAGAATGGCCATGATCAAAAAGTCGACAAACAATAACTGTTGCAGAGGGTGTGGAGAAAAGGGAATGCCCTTGTACTGTTGGTGGGAATGTAAATTGATACAGCCACCATGGAAGATAGAATGGAGACTCCTTAAAAAGCTAGGCATAAAACCACCATATGACCCAGCAATGCCACTGCTGGGCACATCCCCATTGTTCACTGCAGCACTATTTACAAGAGCTAGAACATGGAAGCAACCTAGATGTCCATCGACTGATGAATGGATAAAGAAATTGTGGTACATAGACACAATGGAATACTATTCAGCCATAAAAAGGAACGCCTTTGAGTCAGTTCTAAGGAAGTGGATGAACCTAGAACCTATTACACAGAGTGAAGTGAGTCAGAAAAAGAAAGATAAATACCGTATTCTAATGCATATATACGGGATCTAGAAAAATGGTCCTGAAAAATTTACTTACAGGGCAGCAATGGAGAAACAGACAGAGAGAATAGACTTCTGGACATGGGGAGAGGGAAGGAGAGGGTGAGATGTATGGAAAGAGTAACTTGGAAACTTACATCACCATATGCAAAATAGAGAGCCAACGGGGATTTGCTGTGTGGCTCAGGAAACTCAGACTGTTGGCTGTGCATCAACCTAGAGGGATGGGGAGGGAGGTCCAAAGGGAGGGGTCAGTGCATACCTAGGGCTGGTTCATGTTGAGGCTTGACAGAAGACAACAGAATTCTGAAAAGCGATTGTCCTTCAGTAAAAAATTAATTAAAGAAAAAAGAACAGTGCTGAGTGATCCAAGGTAGCTATCTCATTTAAGCCAATATTTTTGTCTTTCTTGCAATCGCTTGGTTTTCTTTCTCATTTCAAAGGTATTTCATGAAGCAATATTTATAAATCTATATAATGGACACACATTGTATAGGATGGCTGAAATTTATGAAAACAGGTGTATAAAATCGGGGGGATGGAGATGTACAGGAGCACCTCGTTTGTCTTATACATCAGAGAATCTAGTTGATATTTCAACTAGATAGATACATGTTTAAGATATTAATTGTCATCTTCAAGTTAGCCCCTAAGAAAAGAACTGAAATACATGCGGAAAGGGAAAGAGAGAATCAAAATGACACTTAAGAAAGGAAATCACTTAACTACCAAGAGGAAAAAATAGAGGAATTAATAGGACAAATACCAAGTAGCGAGATGGCAGAAGCTCTTTCTTATCAGGAAGTATCTGACTCATAGATAGCCTCAACCTTCAGATTAAAGGCAGAGAATCACAGAATGGATTAAAATTATGACCCAGCTCTATACTCTCTTCAAGGGACTCACATTAGATGCAAAGACACAGAAGGCTGAAGTAAGGTTGGAAAAAGATATTCTATGCAAATAGTAATAAAAAGAATTGTGGTAGCTGTATGAATGTCTGACATATTAATCTCTAAATCTAAGAAGCCTACAAGAGACAAAGTAGGACCTTACATATCAAGAAAAGTTTCCATTCACCAAGGAAATCAAACAATTATAAGCATCATGCACCTAAGACCACCAGAATTGTGAATCAAGATGGACCGTATCGAGGGAAGAAATAGCTTGGTCACAACAGTGTCACGACCACACCCCACTTTCAAGGATGGATGCAGCAGTCAGAGGGAATTTCAGTGAGAAATTAGAGACTGTGAGAGCGCTGGAAAGCAGAGACCTAACCCAGCAATAGACAACACACAATCATAGGCATTTATGTTGCACAAATTACAGTCCTCAAGGCCCCCATCTCTCACCACACACGATCACCGCCCATCCTGGGAAGAAATGGTGTCACTTCCACTGTAGAGACGATGGTGCAACTATGAAAGACAGGTGGAGGGACCTGGAGTCGAGTGTGCCAGCAAGCCTGCAATCACAACAGCGCCAGCTAACATACTGACTCTTACTGCCTGAACACGTCTGCTGTGATTCCCACCTTCACGGGAGCGCGTATTCACAAAGCTCTATAAAGTGCATACTAAACACCAAGGTGCACATAAGAAAAAGGAGATTTAGCCTTTGTGACTCACCAGGGCTTCCCAGGAGGCACTAGTGGTAAAGATCCCACTTGCTAATCAGGAGACATAAGAGGCCCGGATCCAGCCCCTGGGTGGGGAAGATCCCCCTGGAAGAAGTCACGGCAACCCCTGCCGGGGAAGGTGGAGTCTTCACCACTGACTGCCCAGGAAGTCCCAGCTACTGATTTTAGTGCTGCTTCCAGCGGTCTTGGCAATGAGGCTCCATAGCAGAGGGCCAGGAGAAATTAGGGAGTGAGGAGGGGAGAGACGGCACACGTTCCAACTGCCTGAAGTGAAGGAAATAAGATGATAGGCTAGTTGTTGGTGGAGTTAATACAGGAAGGTTATCTAGGTTAAAATGGGCTTCCCTGGTGGCTTACACGGGAAGAGCGCCTGCAGTGCACTGGACACGGGTTCGATCCTTGGGTCAGGATGATCCCCTGGAGTAGCGAATGGCACCCCACTCCAGGATTCTTGCCTGGGAAATCCCACGGACAGAGTAGCCTAGTGAGCTCAAGTCCGTGGTGTCACAGAGTCAGACACCACTGAACGACTAAGACAGGAGTTGATGATGGTCACTCACAGGCCACACGCAGCCTGAGGGGCTCGCTTCTGTTGGAGATGCCCCTGTTGAAGGCCTCACACTGATAATCCCCGTCGTCCTCTCTGCTGACGGGGTCTATGGTGAAGGTGCTGTTGTCTGAGGACAGTGTCATCCTCTCTGTGAGGAGGAGACTCTGGCCTTTGAAGAACCAGCGTATGGAGACCCCAGTCTCATCTGTGAGGCAGGTCAGGACCACGGGGCCCTCGTGTTCTGTGACTGTGGTGTTGCTGGCTTGGAGGGAGGGCTGTGCCACCAGGGCTGTGGAGAGACAGAGAGGTGATTGCTGGGAGTGGGTCAGGGGCATGGGCCTTGCTCCCTCCTCAGTCTCGGGGCCCAGTGACCTCTGTAAAGGCGACTGTGAGGAAGGCCCCGGGTCTTTGTTCAGGTGACAACGGGAAAGAGACGATTGCCTATCTCTCTGACCCCAGATCATGCCAGGGGGACCCTTGCCTGGTTGCTGGGACAACACTCTAGTACTGGACAGCTCTGTATTATCAGGAACCTTGATTTTCTGACTGCGGTGCTATCCAGGCCAGTCAGGGAATGCAGGACCTGAGAGTACATGCTGTGACTGGGGATAGAGAGCCTGGGTGCATTGCTGGGGCCTCACACTGACAAGCCGGGAGCGCTGTGTGGCTAGGTGAGAGGCTGTGTGGCGAGAGAGGTTGAAGTCCCCCTCTGGATGGTCAAAGGAGTCTGAGGGGGAAGTGGTGGGGTGTCCGGACCAATTGGAGCAAAGAGCAGAAAGCCACACATGGTGCAATCCGAGGGAAGGGAAGTTCCTGGTCTGTACTGGGGCCCCTGGGTCCTTCTGAGCTGTTCACACGCTTGTCTGAAAAATTTGCAGTCATTACCCTTCATGCTTACTCATTGTGAGTCTGATCTTAATTCGTTTCTCCCATCATATTCTGGTGATCCTCAGCCCCCAACACAGCAGCCCATCCCCTCCCTGGCTTCATTCAAGGTGGACCTGCCTGGACTTGCCTGGGACAGGAAGTCATGGCCAGTCTGGGTGTCCAGGAGTGATGGCCCATGTACTCGGCCCTGAGAGGGATGGGTGTGGGGTCAGCCTGGACCACACAAAACAGAGGGCATCCAGGGTGAATGGGTCACTGCGGCTGACACTCTTGGGTTCCGGGCTTCACACACATAGGGTCCTGTGTCATTCCTTGCCACGCTGACTACTGGGACTCCTCTTGTCCTCGGACAGTTCCAGCCTCGTGCTTTTGGGGGGGCTCTGACTGTTGATCCTCCACATGTAGGAGGTGTTCTGAGTCTCAGCTCCATATGTTAACACCACAGTGTCCTTGTGCTCCCAGGGTTGGAGTTGCTGCTGGTGATGACGGGTGTGGGTAGCACCGCAGTGGAAATAACAGAGAGTGCACACCCCTGAGTTTCCCTGGTGGCTCAGACAGTAAAGAATCTGCCTGCCAGTGCAGGAGACCTGGGTTCAATCCCTGGGTTGGGAAGATCCCCTGGAGAAGGGAACTGCCACCCAGTCAATACTCCTGCCTGGAGAATTCCATGGAGAGGAGCCTGGTGGGCTAGGTACAGTCCATGGGGTAGGAAAGAGTAGGACACGACTGAATGACTAACACTCTCCCTTTCTTTATACCTTTAGCTCCTCTAAAAGCATCTTTCAACAAAATTGGCATCCTTCGCCTCTCAGCCAGCCAGTCTTTGAAGAATAAGGCATCCTTGTGTATGGCAAGGTGAATGCATGGGGACCTGAGCTCAGAGAGTGTGAGGCCACCTGTTCTATGTCTAGGAGAAGCACAGGCTTCCTCAGGGGTCGATTGTGCAGCAGTGTTTAGTGGTGGACAGACGTGGGTGGGATTCAGAGACCACCTGGCGTCTCCTGGTTTTATCAACCAGCCTCGGGAGAAAGCTCCCTGGGCAGCACCCTGGGGCCAGGGAGCTGCCAGGGATGTCTTCCTCCTCCGTTCCTCTCTGAGGTGCTGGGATTTCTCTGGCGTCTCCAAGTCCCCAGGGCCTTAGGTTGATTCCTGGGGACCCTGTACCTGTGTGCTCCCCATGCCGAGTCTCAGGAGCAGGACCAGCTGTGCCCTTGTGCGGATGTGGCTCTCAGGGTTGAGCCTTGGCTGGTGACCAGCTTGGAGCCTCGGGATTTGGCACAGGCTTCCCAGTGTACTGCAGGCAGGAGCCCTGGAACAGGGTCTGGGAGGGGCTTCCTGGGGCTGAGCTTCTCTGTGAAGATCCCTGGGGCCCTCAGGCCAGGGTCTTCCTTGAGTCCTGTGGGGTATTCCTCAGGGTCATGGTCACTGGGAGGGGCACAGGGTGCTGGACTGAGTGCTCTCCCTCTGCTGAGTCCCTCCATCAGACCGTCCTTCTCTACACAGTGTCTGCAGGGCCTGGCTTCCTGGAAGCATTTCTGACCCTTTGGAGTTTGTCTCCACAGTGTGTGCCCTGCAATGAATGTTCACACCCCCACAGGGGACATAATGCAGAGGGGGATGGAGGCAACTTCCGGGGCTGTCCGTCCTGTGTGATCAGAATTCAACCGCCACCCTCCACCCCTGCCCCCACCTGCCAAACACCCCGAGGTCAGAGAGGAAGCACTCACGGTATACATGGAGGTGTCCAGTTTGACTTTCTGTCCGAAAATTATTCTTTGTAATGATCAGGGTGTAGGATCCTGTGTCTTTCTGGGTGACGTTCTGGATCAGCAGGGTTCCGTTGGGGTAAAGCGTCTCCCGTCCGCTGTATACAGGCCCAGTGGCAGTTTCATTAGTGTCTACCCTATATGCTGCAATTAGCTGGTTGTTGTCTAAGCTTTCTCCTCTGTGCCAGGAATAGCCTAGAGGATTCTTTGCCACATTGTGGGAGCTGTATACAGGCCCAGTGGCAGTTTCATTAGTGTCTACCCTATATGCTGCAATTAGCTGGTTGTTGTCTAAGCTTTCTCCTCTGTGCCAGGAATAGCCTAGAGGATTCTTTGCCACATTGTGGGCAAGTAGAAGAACATCCGACCCTTCTGCAGCAAGGGTGGGCACTGTTTCAATAGTGAGCTGGGCAGTGGTGGGCGGGGTCCAGAAAGTTAAGAGTGAGACTAGGAGGGAAGAGAGAGAAATCAGTTAATATTGTGACCTGCGTGGGGGATGGGGAAATGGCGCCCTGGGTCCTGAGCTGGTCTCTCCATCCCTCAGCCTTAGTGTGGGTGTGTGTGCACGTATGTGTGTGTGTGTGTGTGTGTGTGTGTGTGTGTAAGTGTATCTGGATATATGTATGTATGTGTGTGTGTGCTTCAGGGTCAGCAGCATGACCCCCATCACTTTAGCCCCTCTGGGCTCGTTTTTTCCATGCTTCCCCAGCTGAGGGGGGGTTGAGGGGAGGCCTCGTGCACTTCTGAAGATTTCTGCCAGTTCACAAGGCCTGAGTTTTGCCCAGGTGTGTCTCACAGGTGTGTGTCTCGGCAGCAGGCTCCAGAGGCAGGAGGGGCTGAGGCCCACAGCACCCAGAGCACCCGAGGCAGGGAAAGTCTCACCGTAGGAGATGCCCGCATCCATAACAGAGGCAGGAGGGGGAAGGAGGCAGGATGAGGAAAGGGCTCCTGGAAGCTCGGCCATCTCACGGCTGCCTGGCTTGTGTGGCCTCGGAGGGGCCATGTCTCCGGGGACTCTTACATGATTAGGAAGGGTGTGAGGACCTGTGCCAGACTGAGGGTGGGGACTGAGACCACCTCTCGTGTTTCAGAAGGTAGGGATTCCCTGGCCGGTCAGGGCACGTGGCGGAACAAACCAGCTCTCACTGAGTGAGTGGCTCTACTTACTGTGGCTGTGGTCTGAGGATTTGTGCTCTGTGAGATCACGCTGGTCACTTGCCCTAAATAAATACCAGACACAGTGACTACTATTCCTAGGCACAGGATCTTTGCTCCTTAAATTAGGAAGCACAATGTTGGCATGATTCCCTGGGGCTCCTCCATGTTCATTTTTACCTTGGGTTGGTCCTCTTTCCTCCTAGGACCTCCGTCTTCAATCTACCCATTACCCCCTCTCAAGTTTACTCCTCTCTGGTTTACTGGTTCTTCAGAACATTTACGGCCATTCATCTCAACTGCTTCTATTTCTACCCAGACATCTTTTCCCTTTTGTAGGTAGATGCTGGTTATTTCTCACCTATTCATTGCCCAGGAGGCCTTGGGTTGTTCCTGCTTTCCTTAGGTCCTCTTCCAGTCCTGGACCTCCCTCCTCCTGCTCTTGCGGTTGACAGAACACAGGACTCCCTTCCTCCTGCTCCTCCTTTCATGTCCTCATTAGTTTTCCTTCTTGGACCTTGGTTTCCCTGGCTGGGACAGAGGAACACAATTGGCTCTGCCTCCTCTAAACCAGATGAAGGTGGGAGTAGCCATGTCCAAGAGAGAGAGGGGTACAGGAAACATGAAGACCAGGGAAGAGGAGACCCATAAGAATCAGTGCCGAGAAGCAGGAAGACTGAGCAGCAGACCTAGGCCAGGGACAGAGACGAAGTCTTCTTCCCTCTCCCAAGCAGGGCAGTCAGCCTCGGAGGAAGCGGAGCAAGAGGAAAGGTGGCATACCCGCTGGGACTCATGGTGCACACAAAATACCCCAGGGCTACTATCAGAGCCACCCCAGCCACGGCGCCAATCACGATGCCGACAATGGCGCCCGCTGAGAGGGCAGAGGAACTTCCTGGTGTCGATATATCTGTTGTGGAAAGAAAAGAGAAGAATGAATGAAGGCAACATTATTTTACAACGGGAGGGGCTCTGGGAAATAATATGAAATAGTCTTTACTTGTTCCTTCAAGGTATAAACTTGCTGTGGAAGGTTGCTGTGAGGTGACTAACCGACTATATCCCTGTGATTTTTTTCGTCTGATTGTATTTCTAGGTTGGTGACCACGTTCCTCAATTCCAACCTGGCTTTCCTGCACTCATATATTTGAAGTCTTTGGAAATGTAAGGACTAATGATGGTTATTTTAGTATGTTATAACTTTCCATCTTTTCGTGGTTACATCTTTATCTGGGTACCAGGTGTGGCTGCCATGAGTACGCACCTGTTAGGTGTCTTATGAAAGTGTTAGTTCCTCAGTCATGTCTGATTCATTGTGACCCCATGTAGCCCACCAGGCTCCTCTGTCCATGGGATTTCCCAGGCAAGAACACTGGAGTGGGTTGCCATTTCTTTCTCCTGGGGATCTTCCGACCCGGGGATCTTCCCAACCCAGAGATGGAAACCAGGTCTCCTACATTACAGGCACAGAGACTAGCCTTCACACAGGTTTCCAGCAGGAATGTGAACTCAATCCCAATTCTGTGAGAAATAAATTTTTTTGTGTGATGGGTGACTTTTAATTCAAGGGCTCCTTGCCAGCTTTGCAGATATTCTCTTAGAACTGCACTGCAGCCTGAAACTTCCTCCTTCCTAGGGATCCAACGTGCATCCTGGTCTGAGGACCCTCCCAGGCTCCTCCCACTCCTGCCTCACTTTCTTTCACAGGCATTTGCTGCAATGAATGTCTTAAATGTCTAATCCTATCTTGGCTGATCTCACGGAGTGAAAACTATCATACTAGACATGAAAACTTGTACTCAAACCCCCTGTTTCCTCTCTTCCATATTTAGTAAGTAACGTGTTCCTGTGGATCTTTATGCTTTCCTTCCCCAAATATATAACACCTTTTGTCTCTTTCTTACTTCAGTGGTCCTCATCATTCAACTCAAGACTGAAAATTAATGCTAATGTTACATTGTTATGATGTACATACTCTGTGCCAGGCTCTGTGCTATATATTTCCCAAATATCTCATTTAATTCATATAATAACCCTGTCAGATAGACATTGTTTCCATTTTATAGATGGGAAATCTGAGGTTTACAGTGGTGGAAAACCTAAAGCCATATGGCTAATGAGATGTGGGTCTAGAGTCAAGTAGTCCTAGAAATACCTGACTTCATATATCCTAACAAAGTCGAGAAGATCCCCCGGAAAAGGAAATGGCAACCCACTCCAGTATTCTTGCCTGGGAAATCCCATGGACAGTGGAGCCTCCATGGGGCTTCAAAGAGTTGGACAGGACTTAGTAACTAAACAGCAGCAACAACAATGATAATAGTAATAATTATAGCAGCTAAATTTGTGTGGGTATTTTGCTAAGGGTTTAGTTGAATATTACATTAAATCTGTAGGGGAAAAATGCCATAAAGAAGGTTCTTTTATTGCAGTTCTCACTTGAGGAATCTGAGGCTCAGAGAAGTTAAGAATCTCGTGCTAGAATTTATAATTGTAAATGTTTATATTTTTAAAAAAATCTCAAATCAACAACCTAAATTTACAACTTAAAGGACAAGAAAAAAAGCTAAGCCCAAAGCTAGCGGAAGGAAGGAAATAATTATAATTAGAATGGAGATAAATAAATTAGAGGATGGAGAAACAGTAGATAGAATCAGTAAAACCAGTATTTTGTTCTTCAAAAAGATTAACAAAATTGACAAATCTTTAACAACTAGACATATAAAGTAAGGAGGTTAAATAAATAAAATCTTTTGACAAAAACCCACTAACCTTTTATGATAAAACACTCAAAACTGGGGAAAAAAGGAAACCACCTCAACATAATAAGGCCATATATAAAAACCCACAGCTAACATCATCCTAAACGGTGAAAGAGTGAAAATTTATTTTCTGAGATCAGGAACATGACAACAATGCCTGCTTTTTCCAATTCTATTCAAAATAGTATTGGACATACTAGCCAGAGCGATGTGGCAAGAAAAAGAACATCCAAATTGCAAAAAAAAGAATAAAATCATTTCTGTTTGGAGATGACATGACCTTATATGTAGAAAATGATAAAGATTTCCCAGAAAACTGTTAGAACTAATAAACAAATTCATCAAAGTTGAAGGATACTAAATTAACACATAAAGATCAATTGCTTTTATATACAATAAAATATTCAAAAAGGAAGTTAAGAAAATTTTATTCTATTTTGATATTAAAAATAATATCAAAAAGAACAAAATACTTAGGAAT
>SJYC01127415.1:0-15871 GCA_006408675.1 Madoqua kirkii | reverse complement strand
GAGTTAACAAGGAAGGTGAAAGATTTATACATTTAAGAATTATAAATAAACACTACTGGAAGAAATTAAAGAAAATATAAACAAGAGGAATGGATAAAGAAGATGTGGTACATATATGTACCATTGAATATTACTCAGATATTAAGAGAATGAAATAATCCCATTTGCAAAAACATGGATGGACCTAGAGAGTCTCATACAAAGTGAACTAAGTTGGACAGAGAAAGACAAATATCATATGCTATCACTCATAAATGGAATCTAATTTTTAAAAGTGATACAAATGAAGTTATTTACAAAACTCAGGCAGATGCAACATATTTACAAGACAAACCTATGGCTCCCAAAGGGGAAATGTGTGTGTGTGGAAATAAATGAGGAGCATGGGGTTATCATATAACTACTGCTGCTGCTGCGTCGCTTCAGTTGTGTCCGACTCTGTGTGACCCCATAGACGGCAGCCCACCAGGCTCCCCCGTCCCTGGGATTCTCCAGGCAAGAACACTGGATTGGGTTGTCATTGCCTTCTCCAATGCATGAAAGTGAAAAGTGAAAGTGAAGTTGCTCAGTCGTGTCCGACTCTTAGCGACCCCATGGACTGCAGTGTGCCAGGCTCCTCCATCCATGGGATTTTCTAGGCAAGAGTAGTGGAGTGAGGTGCCATTGCCTTCTCCACATATACATACTACTATATATAAAATAGATAACCAACAAGGACCTACTCTATAGCATGGGGAGCTCTACTCAATATTCTGTAATAATCTATATATGGCTAAAGAGTCTGAAAAAGCATGTATGTATGTATATGTATAACTGAATCACTTTACTATACACCTGAAACTGACATGACATTGTAAAATATACTCCAATAAATAAATTTAAACAAACAGACAAATGGCCTATAAGCACATGAAAAGATGCTCAACACCGACTCTATGTGACCCCGTGGACTGTAGCCTACCAGGCTCCTCTGTCCATGGGATTCTCTAGGCAAGACTACTGGAGTGGGCTGCCATTTTCTTCTCCAGGGCACCTTCCCAAGCCAGGGATTGAACCCGAGTCTCCCGCATTGCAGACAGATGCTTTACCCTGTGAACCACCAGGGAAGCCCCACCAATAATTAGGGGAATGCAAATCAAAACCACAGTGAGATATCACCTCTTACCTTTTAGAATGGTTATGAAAAAAAAAAACACAAAAGCAAACAGAAAACAAGAAGTGTTTACAAGGATGTGTAAAAATGGAAACTTTCGTGCTTTGCTGGTGAGAATGCAAATGGTACAACCACTGTGGAAAACTACACGGCTGTTCATCAAAGTTGGACAAACAATTGCCCTGTGATTCCACTTCTGGTTGTGTGCCCAAAAGATTGAAAGCAGGAACTTCCCTAGTGGTCCAGTGGTTAAGAATCCACCTTCTAATGCAGGGGATATGGGATCAGTCCTTGGTCATGGAACTAAGGTCCCAGATGCCTTAGAGCAACTAAGTCCGTGTGCCACAACAGGAGAATCCATGTGCCACAGCAAGAGAAGCCGCTGCGCTGCAACTGGAGAAAGCCTGCACACCACAATGAAGAGCCCCACACCCTGCAGTCAAGGCCCAGTGCAGCCAAAATGGAAAAGACTGAAAGCAGCGACTGAACAGATCCGTATACACCCATGTTCGTGGTAGCATATTCACAACAGCCAAAAGGTGGAAACAATTTAAAAGACAATCAACTTATGAATGATAAAATGTTGTATATACATACATGGGAATATACTTCAGCCTTTCAAAGGAATGAAATTCAGATATATGGTATAATATGGATGGGACCTTGAAGACATAATGCTAATAAGTGAAATAAATCAGACCCAAAGAGATAATTATTATATGATTCCACTACTTTGGCCATCTGATGCAAAGAGCCAACTCATTGGAAAAGACCCTGATGCTGGGAGGAGGGCAGGAGGAGAAGGGGATGACAGAGGATGAAATGGATGGATGGCATCATCGAACTCAATGGATATGAGTTTAAGCAATCTCTGGGAGATGGTGAAGGACAAGGAAGCCTGGTGTGCTACAGTCCACGAGGTTGCAAAGAGCTGGACACGACTGAGCAACTGAACTATAACATGATTCCACTTATACAAAATAACTATCATAATCAAATTCATAGAGACAAGAAAGTAGAATGGTGTTTGCCAGGGTTTGAGGTGGGAGACTTCTAGAAGTTATTGTTTAAGGAGTACAGAGTTTTTAATAAGATGAAAAAGTTCTAAATGGATAGTGGCAATGTGAATGTACTTAATGCTACTGAGCTGCAGTTTTAAAAATGGCTAAAATTATATATTTTATGTATTCTTCACGTTAAAAAAAAAAAAAGGTAACAGGAGAATAAAAGAACAACAAATCTCGTGAAAGTTACACTAATATGCTAAACCCAGGAGAAGAAACTGTATTTGGTTTAGAGATTGAGCTGTTACTCATCCTGCCGCCTGTTTGCTGTGTGTGTGTATTCAGTTGCTCAGCCGTGTCTGACCCTTTGCAACCCCATGGGCTACATCGAACTCAATGGATATGAGTTTAAGCAATCTCTGGGAGATGGTGAAGGACAAGGAAGCCTGGTGTGCTACAGTCCACGAGGTTGCAAAGAGCTGGACACGACTGAGCAACTGAACTATAACATGATTCCACTTATACAAAATAACTATCATAATCAAATTCATAGAGACAAGAAAGTAGAATGGTGTTTGCCAGGGTTTGAGGTGGGAGACTTCTAGAAGTTATTGTTTAAGGAGTACAGAGTTTTTAATAAGATGAAAAAGTTCTAAATGGATAGTGGCAATGTGAATGTACTTAATGCTACTGAGCTGCAGTTTTAAAAATGGCTAAAATTATATATTTTATGTATTCTTCACGTTAAAAAAAAAAAAAGGTAACAGGAGAATAAAAGAACAACAAATCTCGTGAAAGTTACACTAATATGCTAAACCCAGGAGAAGAAACTGTATTTGGTTTAGAGATTGAGCTGTTACTCATCCTGCCGCCTGTTTGCTGTGTGTGTGTATTCAGTTGCTCAGCCGTGTCTGACCCTTTGCAACCCCATGGGCTACAGTCCACCAGGCTCCTCTGTCCATGGGATTTCCCAGGCAAGAATACTGGAGTGGGCTGCCGTTTCCTCCTCCAGGGGATCTTCCCAACCCAGGCATCGGACCTTCGTCTCCTGCATTGCAGGCGGATTCTTTACCACTGAGCCATCTTGGAAGACCTGTAGTGGTCTCATTTGATATTCTGCCCACTGTGACCTCTGTCCACTTTGCACACGACTGTTAGAATAATCCGCCCAGAAAGATATAGCATAAGGCAAATGGTCACTTGCATTTCACATGCAGCCTGAGGGGCTCGCTTCTGTTGGAGTTGCCCCTGTTGAAGGCCTCACACTGATAATCCCCGTCGTCCTCTCTGCTGACGGGGTCTATGGTGAGGGTGCTGTTGTCTGGGGACAGTGTCATCCTCTCTGCAAGGAGGAGACTCCGGCCTTTGAAGAACCAGCGTATGGAGACCCCAGTCTCATCTGTGAGGCAGGTCAGGACCACGGGGCCCTCATGTTCTGTGACTGTGGTGTTGCTGGCTTGGAGGGAGGGCTGTGCCACTGGGTCTGTGGAGAGACAGAGAGGTGATTGCTGGGAGTGGGTCAGGGGCCTGGGCCTTGCTCCCTCTCAGAGATCTCAGGCAGCCCTGGGCCCCAGTGACCTTTGTAAAGGTGACCCAGAGGATGGCCCTAAGTCTGTGATCAAGGTATGGAGTCTCTCTTCACTGATGATCTGTAAGGAGAGGACTTGCCTCCTCTCTGACCCCTAGGTACCCTGGGACGACCCTTGACCGATCTCCCTGGACATCTCTATAGTATCAGCACCGGGACCCTCTTCTCAGCCCATATGTCCATCATCAAGTGGAGTTTTTTTTTTTTTTTAATTAACTTTCCTAGACTTTTCCCTACAATTTTCTTTGACTATAAAAAAATTCAAGGACTTCCCTGGTGGTCCAGTGACTAAGACATCACACTCTCAATGCCAGGGGCCCAGGTTTGATCCTTGGTCCGGGAACTAGATCCCACATCCTGAAACTAAGAGTATTCGTGCCACAACTAGAAGATCTCACATGCTGCAACTAAGACCCAGCGCAGCCAAATAAGTAAATAAAAATACATAAATTGAAAAAATTCAGTCCCCAGTATGTAAAATAGCTAGCTAGTGGGAAGTTGCTCTATGACACAGGGAGCTCAGCCTGCTGCTCTGTGACAGCCTGGGTGGGGGATGGGGGTTGGCAGGGAGCCTGAAGAAAGACAGGACCTTATGTATACTAATGGCCGAGTCACACTGTTGTATGGCAGAAACCAGCACAACACTGTAAAGCAATTATCCTCCAGTTAAAAAAAAAAGTAATCAAGTCCCATTCCTTATTTACACTTCCATGAAGGCAGGCCTGCCAGCTCTGTGTATCTCTGGGGCCAAGGGGACTTTCCAGAAAGTGGGGGAGGCATTCCGTTTCTGTTACATAATTTATTATGGCCCAGCTCAGTCTTCCTGGACTGTGTAGAAGAGTTAAATATCTCTCTGAGCCAGGGACAGTCTTGTTTTACGGTTTCCCAACAATAACTACCCCTTCATTTTCACTCATCCTGAGTCTGAGACCTTAACTTGTTTCTCCCATCACACTCTGGTGACCCTGAGCCTCTCAAGACAGAGCAGTCCATCCCCTCCCAATCTTGGCTCAAGGCTGGGCCTGCTTGGGCTTGCCTGGGACAGGAAGTTAATTCCAGCCTGAGTGTCCAAAGGTGAGGGTCCACACACTTGGACCTGAGAGGGAAGGATGGGTACGGCCTGGCTTCTGGCATTGTGGATTCAGCCAGGAGGCCTGGACCACGTAGGAACAGAGGTTACTCACAGAGGACATTCAGGGTGAATGGGTCACTGCGGCTGACACTCACTGGGTTCCGGGCTTCACACACATAGGGTCCTGTGTCATTCCTTGTCACATTGAACACAGTAAGAGTCCTCTTGTCCTCGGACAGTTCCAGCTTGGTGCTGTTGGGGAGGCTCTGATTGTTGATCCACCACATGTAGGAGGTGTTCTGGGTCTCAGCTCCACATGTTAACACCACAGTGTCCTCGTGCTCCCTGGGGTTGGAGTTGTTGCTGGTGATGACGGGTGTGGGTAGCACCACTGTGCAGATAACAGAGAGAACATCGCCCCTTTTATATACTGGGTTCCTCTAAAAGCATTTTCAACCAGGGTTGCAGTCTTTCTCCTCTCAGCCAGACTGAGCCCGTAAAGAATAAGGCAGGTCTGTGTATCATGGGACAAATGCATGAACATCTGAGCTCAGAGAGTGTGAGGCCATCTGCTCTTATGTCTGGAAGAAGCACAGACTTCCTTAAGTATCAGTCAAGTATCAGAGTTTGAAGCAGAATCCCAGGCCTGCTTGCTTCCTCTTTTAGTTTTTCACTGACCAGGTGACTGCCTGCCTGGCCCTGGGGTGCTCACCTGGACTGTGCAGGTCCTGAGTCCCTTCAAGCTGCACAGACCTACATTGCCTGATGGAGACATGTCTTCACCATCTCCTCAATTCCCAAAGTTTCCTAGAGATGGGTAATGATGGGCCTTCCCCTAGTCCTTAAACCCCAAGAAGACTGGGCAGCACAGCCTGGAACTGGGTGTTTGAGCAGAAATAACACACAGGGATGTCCCTGGTGGCTCAGTGGTAAAGAATCCGCCTGCCAGTGCAGGAGACGTGGGTTTGATCCCTGATACGGGAAGATCCCACATGCCATGGGGCAACTAGGCCCGTGCTCCACAACTACTGAGCCTGGACTCTAGTACCTGGTGCTGCAGCTACTGAGGCCCATGCACCCCAGAGCCCATGCCCCGCAACAAGGGAAGCCACAGCAGTGAAAAGCCGGTGTACCGCAACGAAGCATAGCCCCCGCTCCCTGCAGCTAGAGAGAGCTCGGGTGCGGCAAGGAAGACCCAGCAGAGCCACAGATAAATAAATAAATGGACATTAAAGTTTAAAGAAAAAGAGCGCAGAATGAATCAGAAGACAAGTCTGAATCTCTCTTTTATAAAGGGAGGAATGATCTAAATAAGCAGAAATGATATGCGCTCCATCGTTCATTCTTGTCCGACTCTTTGTGACCCTGTGGACTGCAGCCCCCCAGGCTCCTCTGTCCATGGGATTCTCTAGGCAAAAACACGAGTGGGTTGCCATGCCTTCCTCCAGGGGACCTTCCCAACCGAGGGACTGAACCGAGGTCTCCCATATTGTAGGCAGATTCTTTACTGTCTGAGCCAGCAAGGAAGCCCAGAAATGATACGTGTTCTATTAATAAAGTTAGAGGAAGAGGTCCCTCTCACCAGTTTCCACAGCAAATCAGGCAGATGGGAAGGGGGCCCACCACAGGCGTGTGGCATGCTTTTTTTTTTTTTCTGCCTCAGAAAACACAACGAAGTGTTTGATCAAATTTGTCTGAATCGGCCCAAGGCTAAGTGAAAAGACGCTGGCTCGGGCCCCTCATCGTCGGAGAGTATCCCACCCTATGATGAAGGTGACACCCTGAGGGTGCATGGGCGATGAGGCAGGCGGCAAAGCAGTCAGAGGCACAGGCCTGCCAGTCCCAAAGGCCTCGGGAACCCCTGAGAGGAGCGGGAGGCCACATCAGGGCAAGGCTGTGAGTCACAAGTCAAAGAGGTGAAGTCAGCCCGTGAGCACCTGGGGACGGCACACCTGTATTTCTGCCTTTGGCTTCCTCTTGGGTCACGTTAAGGAATCGATCGCTGAGGGAAGCTACATATCCTTGTCACGTGACATGATTCCACTGGCTGGCACCATGGGGGGAAAGACCCATGGACCAAGGCAAAGCTGAAGCTCATTCTCCTGATGATCTGGGGGAAGTGGCTTATGTTGGAGCCCCACAGAGGCTGCCACTCTCAGATTTCCGAGTCCTTTACTATCGCCTGGGAGGGTGAGCCTGGCCACAAGCCAGGCTGGGAAGAGGGCAGACAGTTATCTGGGGAAATTTCTGTGGAAGGCTTAAGGGTTTGGGGTGGGGGTGCTTCCCCAGTGGCTCAGCTGGTAAAGAACCTGTCTGCTGATGCAGGAAGTGTGAGGTGTTTGAGCAGAAATAACACACAGGGATGTCCCTGGTGGCTCAGTGGTAAAGAATCCGCCTGCCAGTGCAGGAGACGTGGGTTTGATCCCTGATACGGGAAGATCCCACATGCCATGGGGCAACTAGGCCCGTGCTCCACAACTACTGAGCCTGGACTCTAGTACCTGGTGCTGCAGCTACTGAGGCCCATGCACCCCAGAGCCCATGCCCCGCAACAAGGGAAGCCACAGCAGTGAAAAGCCGGTGTACCGCAACGAAGCATAGCCCCCGCTCCCTGCAGCTAGAGAGAGCTCGGGTGCGGCAAGGAAGACCCAGCAGAGCCACAGATAAATAAATAAATGGACATTAAAGTTTAAAGAAAAAGAGCGCAGAATGAATCAGAAGACAAGTCTGAATCTCTCTTTTATAAAGGGAGGAATGATCTAAATAAGCAGAAATGATATGCGCTCCATCGTTCATTCTTGTCCGACTCTTTGTGACCCTGTGGACTGCAGCCCCCCAGGCTCCTCTGTCCATGGGATTCTCTAGGCAAAAACACGAGTGGGTTGCCATGCCTTCCTCCAGGGGACCTTCCCAACCGAGGGACTGAACCGAGGTCTCCCATATTGTAGGCAGATTCTTTACTGTCTGAGCCAGCAAGGAAGCCCAGAAATGATACGTGTTCTATTAATAAAGTTAGAGGAAGAGGTCCCTCTCACCAGTTTCCACAGCAAATCAGGCAGATGGGAAGGGGGCCCACCACAGGCGTGTGGCATGCTTTTTTTTTTTTTCTGCGGCAGAAAACACAACGAAGTGTTTGATCAAATTTGTCTGAATCGGCCCAAGGCTAAGTGAAAAGACGCTGGCTCGGGCCCCTCATCGTCGGAGAGTATCCCACCCTATGATGAAGGTGACACCCTGAGGGTGCATGGGCGATGAGGCAGGCGGCAAAGCAGTCAGAGGCACAGGCCTGCCAGTCCCAAAGGCCTCGGGAACCCCTGAGAGGAGCGGGAGGCCACATCAGGGCAAGGCTGTGAGTCACAAGTCAAAGAGGTGAAGTCAGCCCGTGAGCACCTGGGGACGGCACACCTGTATTTCTGCCTTTGGCTTCCTCTTGGGTCACGTTAAGGAATCGATCGCTGAGGGAAGCTACATATCCTTGTCACGTGACATGATTCCACTGGCTGGCACCATGGGGGGAAAGACCCATGGACCAAGGCAAAGCTGAAGCTCATCTCCTGATGATCTGGGGGAAGTGGCTTATGTTGGAGCCCCACAGAGGCTGCCACTCTCAGATTTCCGAGTCCTTTACTATCGCCTGGGAGGGTGAGCCTGGCCACAAGCCAGGCTGGGAAGAGGGCAGACAGTTATCTGGGGAAATTTCTGTGGAAGGCTTAAGGGTTTGGGGTGGGGGTGCTTCCCCAGTGGCTCAGCTGGTAAAGAACCTGTCTGCTGATGCAGGAAGTGTGAGAAACATGAGTTTGGGAAGATTCCCTGGAGAAGGAAATGGCAACCTGCTCCAGTATTCTTGCCTGGAGAGTTCCACGGACAGAGGAACCTGGCAGGCTATAGTCCATAGGGTCACAAAGAGTCAGCTATGACTGAGCAACTAACACTTGCACTTACACTTGCCAGTATTCTTCCTGAAAATATTCTATGGACAGAAAAGCCTGGCGAGCTCCCACAGTCCATAAGGGTGCAAGGAGTCAGACATGACTAAGTGAATAAACAAGCGTGGGATGCAGGGGCTTCCTCAGCAGCTCAGCTGGGAAAGAACCTGATGCCAATGCAGGAGATGCAAGAGGCGTGAGTTTGATCCCCGAGTTGGGAAGATTCCCTGGAGAAGGAAATGGCAACTGGCTCCAGTATTCTCATCTGGAAAATTCCACGGACAGAGGAGCAAACAGTCAAACATGATTGAGAGTGCACGCACGAATCTAAGGGCGGGGTGCTGTGCAGAGCAGGGCCATTCCCGGCTGAAATGAAGGAGGAAGGTGAGAGACACCGGAAGAGCGAAGAGTGAGAAATGTCCATTTACATGCGATTTCAAAGCAGGGGTTTCAAGTGACTTCAAACACCCAGAGGTCCAAGAGCCCCAGTGCAGCCCAGAAGCAGGACCCTTGCCCCCCACCCCTGGAGACCCTCCCACGGCGCAGCAGTCCCACAGCCACCATGAGACTTGGCTCCAGTGTGCTTTAGGGGCAGGTGATCAGGGTATAAAACACGGCTCCCCTCCCTGGAGAGACAGGCGGCAGGCGTGGCCAGAGCCTCCTAGGACTCTGCATCCAGATTCCAGCGCCTGAAGAGATCACAGATCATTCATCCATCCTTATTCCTTCCGCCCTTCCCTCCCCAAAGAGACAACGAGAGCCTGCTGCCTGTCAGGCCCTGCGCTGGCTGCAGGTGGAGACTGGGGAGTGGGGAACTGAGTCCTGTCCATTTCACTCCCGTGGGAGTGACACCCAGCACGTAAAGGGTCTCTGGTTCACTCAGTGCAAGGAGCTTGTCCATCGGCTACCTAAGGAGGGTAGGTGGATTTGATTGTTGATGCAGGTAATTTGCAAGAATACTGGACTGGGTTACCATGCCCTCCTCCAGGGCATTTTCCTAACCCAGTGATCGAACCCATGTCTCGTTCATCTCCTGTATTGGCAGGTGGGTTCCTTACTACTAGAGGCCACCTGGGAAGCTCCAGTTCCAGAGTAAATGGGATTAATTGTCCATTTCCCCTGACTTTTCACACTAGAATCTCCCTCTAGTTGAGGATGCCCGAGAAGAAAGGATCTGAACCAGCACTTGGTTTCTGGGTTCCTAGATAAGGCCCCTGGGAGGGAGAAGAGAGTGGGGCTGTGAGGCTGGCCCGACCCTTCCACACATATTTCCCCTGACTGGCCACTCGTGGTCTGTGTGACTCTGATTCACGGACTGTTGCTCCCTGTATTTTACTGAGCTTGTCTTCAGTAAGACAGAATAAATGGGAAACGGTGTCAGGAGCACCATGTTATCTGTGTATTAACCTTAAATCATTAATAATTAGCTGGTCTAAAGCTGGACACAGAAACTGTGTCTAGGGACTTCCTGGTAGTCCAATGGTTAAGAATCTGCCCTGCAACACTAGAGATGCGGGTTTTGGAACGAAGATCCCACAGGCCTCGGAGTAACTGAGTGGAGCAACAAAGCCCACAAACCACAATGAAAGATCCTGTATGATGTAATGAAGACCCGATGCAACCTAATAAATAAATAAATAAGTATTTTTTAAAAAGAAAACTCTGCCTCAACTATTATTTGCGTCCACAGGAGAGGGCTCCCTGGGCTGCCCACTGTGGGGTGAGGAGCTGCCGGGAGCGTCTTCTCTCCTCTGGTCCTTCTTGGGGATGCTGACCTGCCTCTGGAGTCTCCTGTGACCCCCAGGGGGTCAGCTAACAGCGTGGGGACCCAGCCTAACCTGCTCTCCATGCTGAATCTCATCTAGGGACTTCCTGGTAGTCCAATGGTTAAGAATCTGCCCTGCAACACTAGAGATGCGGGTTTTGGAACGAAGATCCCACAGGCCTCGGAGTAACTGAGTGGAGCAACAAAGCCCACAAACCACAATGAAAGATCCTGTATGATGTAATGAAGACCCGATGCAACCTAATAAATAAATAAATAAGTATTTTTTAAAAAGAAAACTCTGCCTCAACTATTATTTGCGTCCACAGGAGAGGGCTCCCTGGGCTGCCCACTGTGGGGTGAGGAGCTGCCGGGAGCGTCTTCTCTCCTCTGGTCCTTCTTGGGGATGCTGACCTGCCTCTGGAGTCTCCTGTGACCCCCAGGGGGTCAGCTAACAGCGTGGGGACCCAGCCTAACCTGCTCTCCATGCTGAATCTCAGGGGAAGGACTGGACTCCACCCCTGCTCAGACGCGGCTCTTGGGGCTGAGCCCTGGCCGGTGACCTGCTGAGAAACCTTGGCCTCAGGGATCTGGGGGATCATCCACCGCAGTCAGCCCTGCCTGGGAGGCCAACA
The DNA here is from genome assembly GCA_006408675.1 of Madoqua kirkii. Taxonomy (NCBI): domain Eukaryota; kingdom Metazoa; phylum Chordata; class Mammalia; order Artiodactyla; family Bovidae; genus Madoqua; species Madoqua kirkii. The sequence goes on along the minus strand of SJYC01127415.1, from coordinate 4,728 downwards.
CCCACCAGCAGCACAGGTTCCTCACGGCCGCTGGACGCTGGGACGGGGGTCTGGGAGGGGCTTCTGTCGGGATCCCTCAGGCCAGGGCCCCGCTGGTCCTGCAGGGTCTTCCTCGGGGTCATGGTCGTGGGGAGGGAGCCAGGGGGGCTGGACTGAGAGTGCTCTCCCTCTGCTGAGCCCCTCCCGTCAGACCGTCCCGTCAGCCCCTCCCGTCACTCCTCTCTGCGGTGTCTGCAGGGTCCAGATCCCCTGAGTGGGAATCGCACCCTTTGGAGTTTGTCTCCACAGTGTGTGCCCTGCACTAAATGTTCAAACCCCAACACGGGACATAACGTAGAAGGGGATGGAGGCACCATCCGGGTCTGTCAGTCCTGCGAGTGTGAACAGAATTCACCTCACCCAACACCCCGAGGTCAGAGAGGAAGCACTCACAGTGTACGTGGAGCTGTCCAGTTTGACTTTCTGTCCGAAAATTATTCTTTGTAATGATCAGAGTGTAGGATCCTGTGTCTTTCTGGGTGATGTTCTGGATCAGCAGGGTTCCGTTGGGGTAAAGCGTCTCCCGTCCGCTGTATACAGGCCCAGTGGTAATTTCATTAGTGTCTACCCTATATGCTGCAATTAGCTGGCTGTCGTCTAACCTTTCTCCTCTGTGCCAGGAATAGCCCAGAGGATTCTTTGCCACGTTGTGGGCAAGTAGAAGAACATCCGACCCTTCTGCAGCAAGAGTGGGCACCGTTTCAACAGTGAGCTGGGCAGTGGTGGGCGGGGTCCAGAAAGTTAAGAGTGAGACTAGGAGGGAAGGGAGAGAAACCAGTTAATATTGTGACCTGCGTGGGGGATGGGAAATGGTGCCCTGGGTCCTGAGCTGGTCTCTCCATCCCTCAGCCTTAGTGTGTGTGTGTGCGTGCACGTACGTGCGTGTGTGTGTGTGTGTAAATGTGTCCTACTGTTTCAACATCAGCAGCATGACCCCCGTCACTTCAGCCCCTCTGGGCTCGTTTTTTCCTCTGCTTCCCCAGCTGTCCCTGGCTCGCCCCCTCGCTGCCCTCACACGCCTGCTCACACTCAGGGCATCTTGGGAGGTGTTCCTCCCCTGACCAGCTGCTGTAAAGACCCTCCGTGCTCACTGCTGACCCTTCCCCGCTCCGGTTCCTGCGTGACGCCTGTAGCACCTGCCAGCACACTCTCCATCTCTCTGCTTGTCTGTCTTCCTCCCCTCAGAGCGCGGGCTCCGTGAGGGCAGGGGCTTGTCTGATCCTGCTTGAAACCCAGGGCCTGGACCAGGCTCCAGACATTAGTACCTGGGGATGAAGGAAGGAGAGTTCCCGGGAATTCCACAGCCTGGTTTTATTTGTCAGCTTCTAAGGGTGCCGGGTAAGGACAGTGTTTACTGTCCTGGTTATGTGTGTTTCTGTAGTGACACCCAGACATAAATTATTATTATCATCATCAGTTTTCAACAATTACTGCTCAGTGAAGAATAACTGATAAAACCCACAGCAGCTGAGCCTTCCCGCCCCTCACCAGCTCTAGCTCATGCAGAGTCTCCTGTGGCTGCGCCCCCTCCCTCCCCGGCCCGCTGTCCTCTGCTCTGAGGTCTGAACAGAAGCCCCTGTCCCCTTTCAGAGCCCCGTCTCCCCTAGGGACCAGCCAGTCTCTTGTTCTCCAGTCTCTGCCCACTCCCTGAAAACTCTCCCCTCTCACCTGCCAGGAGGAGCCTGTTCCAGGGCACATGCCGCCTGCTTGCAGGGCCTGACGGGGGCTCCATGGTGCCTGCTGTCTGCTGTGTTCCTCTCTCTGTGAGGAGAACTTCTGGTCCAGAATCGCTCACAAGCCCTGCAGTCCTTGTGTGAGCTCTGCTGTCCTTTCCCCTGTGTGCTGGGCCTGCCCCCTGGCAGGAGACTTCTCTGGGTCACGTGGCCCAGCCCCATGGGGCGGGGTCTCTGCCCAGAGCCTACACTCTCCCCTCCCCTCTCATTCCTGCCTGCCTTCTCTCTTCTTCGCTCTTCCCGTTCTGTCATATTTCATTTGCCTGCAAACTGCTGCTGTTTCTGCCTTTTGCAGCTTGACTTCTCACCCTGAACACACACACGTACACAATTTCCCCCGTTGTTGGGGAGAGCACCACCCCGGGGCTCAGTGTCCTGGGCGTTCCCCCGTAGGTCTCAGTTGGGGGGTGCACAGTCAGCCCCCCCACTTCCACAGTCTCCAGTCTCATCTTCCCCTTCTGACTTTCTTTCTCCTTCAGAACCGGAGCATGGGGGTGGGGAGGAGGTGCATCAGGAACTCTTGTCACAGGGACGGTATCCCCACGGTGTGTGGGAATTACCTGTGGAGCTTCATGAAGACTGAACCCCTCGGAGGCACCTAAGAAAAGCTGCTTCAGCAGCCGCACAGGTTACGTGGTTGCCCGGTGTGGCTGAGACTCCAGAATGTGGGGTGGGAGCAGCCTCTCCAGAAATTCTATGCACAGGGAGGGTCTGCAGATCCTATTAAAATGCAGAGCCTGACTCAGCAGGTGTGGGGTGGACCTGAGAGTCTGCATCTAACAAGCTCTCAGTGGATGCTGGCCATCCTGGACGGTGGGGCACACTTTCAACAGGAAGGCTGATGGTGACAAGTCAGCTGAGAGGCCCATCCACCCCCCTGGTGTTGGCCTCTGCCGTGTTCTGGTCTGGGGCCTGTCAGCATGACACAGACACGCTGGGGTCTCCAAACCAGGATATTATTTCCCTTTGTAACATTGAGGGCTTCCCTGGTGGCTCAGCTGGTAAAGAGTCCACCTGCAATGCAGGAGACCAGGGTTCAATCCCTGGGTGGGGAAGATTCCCTGGAGGAGGGCATAGCAACCCACTCCAGTATTCTTGCCTGGAGAATCCCATGGACAGAGGAGCCTGGTGGGCCACAGTCCATGGGGTCGCAGAGTCAGACGCGACTGTCACGTTGAGGGTTCTCAAAGGCTGTGAAAAGGTTTTCTATTCCCACCGGAAGGCTCCAGAAAAGGACTGAGGGGCTGGAAAGTGGGCATGAGTAACGCTTGGTGAGAGGGATCCTTTCTCCTTGAAGGTCTAGTGGGGCCACCACTTCCAGGGACACACACTGAAGACCTGAAGGAATAGTAGTTCCTAATGATGTGAAGTGGGCCCACTCCTGGCTGGATGGAGGAGGTGATGGAGTCCGGTGTGGGGGGCGAGGAGGACTGTGAACTCAAGTGACACGGTTGAGGGTCCAACTCTGCTGGGCCGAGGGAGATCTGAGGCCCCTGGGGACTCGAGGCTGTGGAGTAACTCTGCTGCCCTCTGGTGGACAAGGGAAGAAATGCAGCAGTCCCCACACCACGCTGTTGTGCCTCACATCGTGTGTGCACGGCCTTTCTCTAGCTGTCGCGCGTGGGCTTCTCATTGTGGTGGCTTCTCTTGTTGCGGAGTTCCTTGCCTGAAGTTCCTTATTATTATTAAAAAATGATAATTGTTTTTCTGCTTCTGGTTGCGCTGGGTCTTTGTGGCCGCACTCAGGTTTTCTCTAGTTGCGTGCGGTGCGCACTGCCGTGTCTCCTCTCGTTGTGGAGCCCAAGCTCTGGGGCATGCGGGCTTCCGTAGCTGTGGCTCTAGGGCTCAGTAGCTGGAACACAGGAGCTTAGTTGCTCTGAGGCGTGCGGGAGCATCCCGGGGCCAGGGATCAAACAGTGTCTCCTGCACTCTGGTCGGTGGATTCCCAACCTCTGGGCCACCAAGGCAGCCATTTTGGGCCGACGCATTTGCTTGCAGAGAGGCAAGATCTGTATCCAGAGTACCTGCCTGTCCCAGTAAGAGCAGAATGCTCCCCTTTTATCACGGAGATGTTTCACTGTAATCCGCCTGCCACCAGGTAACTGGCTGATCACCCTGGGGAGCAGCGCCCTACCTAAGGCCCGGCGGGTCTGGGGGCTGATAGAATGGAACCTGAGCGGTGGCTGTAGCCAGCTCAGCCTTGGTGAGGGAAAGTCCGTGTTGCTGAGTCCATGTATGACTTCCATCCTCACCGCCGTGGGGCCACTACATTCGTGAGCCCACAGTCGAAGGCAGGGGTAGCTGGAGAAAGAGGCTGACTGGGGCTTCCCTGGTGGTCCTGCTGTTGAAAATCCGCCTGCCTGCGCAGGGGATGTGGGTTCAATCCCTGGTCTGGGAAGATCCCACATGCCACAGAGGCAGCTAAGCCCGTGTGCCACAGCTACTGACCCTGGGCTCGAGCCCACGGGCTGCAACTACTGGAGACTGCGCCCTCTAGAGTTTGTGCTCTGCAATAAGGGAAGCCACTGCAACGAAGAGTAGCCCCCAATCTCTGCAACTAGAGAAAGCCCACGCCTGGCAATGGAGACCCAGCACGGCCAAAAATAAGTAAATCTATGTTTTTTTTTTTTTAAAAAAGAGGCTGACGGATGTCCACAGAAGAGGTCATGCTATCCACTTGATTATTTAAATCTCCTTCTGCTGAGGTGAACGGTGAGCATTCAGAGAGGTTTATCCATGTATTTCTTCCCCAGATTTCCTTGACACCAATTTTCCAGTCATGTTCTCAACCAAATCCCTGACGGCCCAGCCAAGCCATTGGCCACAGCCCGTGAATCCGTGCATAATCACACCTCTGGCCATTTCTCTGTGCAAGTGAAATAGACAGTCAGGTGCCCTGCCTGAAGCTCCTTCTTCTGCCCCCGCCCACCCCCCCGCGGAGGATTTCTCTTCACTC
>SJYC01127414.1:0-30162 GCA_006408675.1 Madoqua kirkii | reverse complement strand
GAGGGGCACAGGTGTGGCTCAGAGAGCGAGGCCACGCAACAGGAGAGGGATCAATGGTATCTGGGCTACTACTTCTCTGTTAGTTAATTTTTGGCTGCGCTGGGTCTTTGTTGCTGTGCACAGCCTTCCTCTAGTTGCGGTGCGCGGGCTTCTCCCGGTGGCGGCTTCTCCTGTTGCGGAGTACAGGCCCCAGGCACTCGGGCAAGCCATGAACTCCGTACTCCCTAGAAGAGTATAGTCCGTGACTTGAGTACAAGTTGAGTAAGAATTGGTGACCTGGTGGTCCCTTCAGAACCCTAAGAATAATTTTCTATATTGAGTCCTTGTCCGAAAGGTCCACTACGATCACCATTTCTTGTGTGGACGGTTATGTCCTCTGTAATTCTCTGCATTCAAGTTAGGGACCCAGTCCTTCTAGGACTGGAGGAGGGCATGGCAACCCATCCCAGTATTCTTGCCTGGAGAATCCCATGGATGGATAGAGGAACTCAGTGGGCCACAGTCCATAGGGTCACAAAGAGTCAGACACAACTGAAGTGACTTTGCATGCATGCATGCATAATTTGGGAACAGCCAGATGGAAAGAGGTATGGGGAAAAGAGTCAAACACGACTTAGTGACTAAACAACAAAAATATTCCGTTCTGTATATGTTCTACATCTTCCTTATCCATTCTGCTGTTGATGGACACTGAGGTTGCTTCCATGTCCTGGCTATTGTAAGCAGTGCTGAAAAAGAGACATACACCCCAAGGATTCTGGGTCCTTAAGCTTGGAATTGACTGAGGGATACTGACTCTTTTTTTTCTGATTTTATTAGACTTTTGTTTACTTGATTTAGAACTCTTTCATGTATACGGATCAAGTAAGAATTTGTCAGACTTCTCGTTTCTTTCATTTCTAGGAACACCATGATCAGTTAGCCAGTGCCATTGTTCTCTGTTGAGTCAGACTGTTCTGATGCCAGCATTGACTTCACTGTCCATTATGATGAGCATGGCCCACCTTGTCTTTGGTGATTAAGTTCCGACTCACCTGGATAGACCTGAACTTGAGCAAACTTCAGGAAATAGTGGAGGACAGAGGAGGCAGGCGTGCTGCAGTCCATGGGGTCACAAAGACTTGGACATGACTTAGCAACTGAACAACAGAAGCCTCTTAGGCCTGCTGCCTCTTGATCCAGTTACCCCCATTGCACTGAGGTTTCCCGCTTCTGTGGCAGCGGCCCCGACTGTAATTTCCGAGCTCCAGAGAAGAACCATCGCAGAGCTAGCTCTTCAAGGCTGCTGAGGCTTCCTTACAAAGTCGTATCTCACAGTCGGGGTGAAAGCTGTGTGTTCTGAACTCTCCCAGGGTATTGGTGAGCAGGTCTCAAATGATAAATCCACACAGCATGCCAATATAAGTCTTTGAATCCCTTTCCCTGAGTAAATGGTCTCTTCTCTGGTGCCGAGAGCTCCTTGTGTTTCTGTCGAAATAAACACAGATAGGTGGAAAACTTAGCGGTGACCTAGTGAGCGGAGTGGGAAAAACTCAGAGATATTCTTCTCTGAGAAGGCCTTCAGGTGTCTCAACCTGTGGAGCCCCAGAGGAGGGAGAAAATGCCCCACATAGAGTCCCAGGTACTCCTGGAATAACTGTGGGGAGTAAATCAGATAAGGAGATGCTTGCAGGCTCGGTTACCCCGCGGCACGTGGGATCTTTCCTGATCAGGGATCAAACCCATGTCTCCTGCAATGTCGGGTGGATTCTTTACTACTGACCCATCAGGGAGGCCCAGGATCATTTGAAAGCAAAGGCACGTCTATCATTCTGTCTAAGGATGGCGGTTCCTCTCCTCCCCAAATCATCCTGTCTCCACGCCTGGAAAATTCCATGGTGGGTGATCCATGGGATCAAAGAGAATCAGACATGACCGATCGAGTAAGCACACTGGGCTCATGGTGCTGCTGCTTCTAAGTCACTTCAGTCCTGTCTGACTCTTTGTGACTCCATGGACTGTGGCCCACCAGGCTCCCCTGTCCATGGGATTCTCCCGGCAAGAACACCGAAGTGGGTTGCCATTTCATTCTCCAGGGCATCCTTCTGACCCAGGGATTGAAGCCCCATCTCCTGTGTCTCCTGCATGGCAGGCGGATTCTTTACCGCTGAGCCATCAGGGAAGCCCCCCACCCAGGGTCCTTGAGGACACTTTTGGGCAGAGTGAGTCTAGCAGCTCCCACAGTGGGGGTGGGGTGTGGTGTGAGAGACACCTTTATGTGTCCTGATGTCACCATCTGGCTCAGATTAGTGCTCTGGACTCCTAGGCAAAGATGGGCTCTGACCTGCCTGCCGGGCCGTCAGTGCAGGACGCCTGCAGCCCAGGAGAACTCTGGAAGGACGGCATGGGCCACATTCCCTTGGCCCCACACTTCCAAAGGGTTAAAGCGGTGAATGTCAGCGTGTGTGAATTTTATCTCCAAAACAAAAAATTTAGGAGAGGATCCTACCCCTTACCTTGTGTAAAGCTGGTGCCAAAACGCCGCTGGGAGCGCACGTGAATGTCCATTTCTTCACACCCTAAGTGCTCCTGTAGCAATTACACAGGGGCCGAAGCAGGCATCCACCCATCTACCCATCATTCTTTCCTTTACTCCTACTACGAGCACTTTTAGGGGCAGCTCCTCGAGGAGCAGCGGCACCACTCACAAGCCCAGCTAGACCCATCCTGCCTGCCTGTCAGGTACTCAGGGATCCACAGGGCACAGGACGTGAGCACAGGAACCGGTCCTGGGCCTGTGTTTACAGCAGAAAGGGAGAGGGTCAGGGGTGGGGCTTCAGAGGGGGACTCTGGGGCTCACCTGTGGAGGTTGGGACGAACTGTGGCAGAGGGCCAGTGAGTCTGGCTGTAAGAGAGGACAGAGCAGGTTGATGGGGAAAGGGGGAGAGGCCATCCCATGCAGGGACGGCGTAGGCAGATACAGGGAGGCGCGAGTAAGTCCCAGTGGACCAAGAGTGATGAGGGGACAAACGTGGAAATGAGACAACAAGGAGCAGGGGAGAGGGAGCTCTTGGGGGAAGGTGAGACAAAAGAGACGGTAGCTTTTCTGAAGACTTGGTGTGTTCTGTGTGTTCTGTGGGGTTCCCACGTGGCGCTCGTGGTAAAGAACCCATCTGCCAATGCAGGAGACATAAGAGATGCGGGTGGATCCCTGGGTGGGGAAGATCCCCTGGAGGAGGGCATGGCAAGCCACTCAGTATTCTTGCCTGGAGAATTCCCATGGACAGAGGAGCCTGGCAGGCTACAGTCGATGGGGTCGCAGAGTCGGACACAACTGATGCAACTTAGTAAGCATGCACAGACGCACATGGCGTCTTTCCCCCCAGAGCCTGGACTGAAGAGGCCAGGAGGGCTCAGGGCACTGGAAGGGAACAAGAAGTAACTGTTCATGACATGTCTACCACCTGTGGTTGCTTCTTCCTGCTCATATTTGTGTGGACATCAGCCAGCCCCATTTTCCCGCGTCCCTTCCTGTGTTTGCAAAGGAAAGGGCAGCATGAGCACAGCCCACAGCCATCGTGGTTGGACAAGGGCCTTTCCCCCCCTCCTTTTTTTAAAGCTCTCCTATAATATTCTACTCTTAAAATTTTACTTATTTAATTTGGCTGTGCCATGACTTAGGTGCAGCGCCAGGATCTTCCACCTTCACTGTGGCTTTCAAGATCTTTAGCTGCAGCACACAAACTCTTAGCTGCGGTGTGAGGGATCTAGTTCCCTGGCCAAGGTTGGAACCCAGGTCCCCTACACTGGGAGCGAGGAGTCTTAGCCACTGGACCCCAGGCAGAGTCCCAGGGTAAAGATTCTTGTGAACGTCATCCTTTCCTGTTAATATCATACCCACCACATTCTGCCGCCAGAACTTCTCTCTCCCAGGAAACAGTGATGGAGGTTAGGATAATTTAGATATAATATTTTCCTGTGTACCCCTGTGCCCTCAGGATAGAGTGGACTCAGAGTTACAGGTGAATTTCTGCTATGAGACCATTCCCCCAAGCAAAATAAGGACAAATGAGGGCCTTCTGCCGTAAAGCCCTGTTGGTGGTCCCATGTGAATGGGTTGACCAGACTATTTCCAGGTGAAAAAAGCTAATTTTTAGGGATGGGCAGATTTGAGGTGCTTGCCATGGACATACATGGGAGCCAGAGCTGGAGCCAGCTGCTCGGCTCCCTGACTAAAAAGCAGAAGAAGCATCTTTGAGATTTCGGCAAGGAGCATCCCTTCAACAAGGTTTCCAGAAAGGAAGCAAAGCCACAGACTTGTCAACCGTTAGAGAGTTCAGATACTTCAGGTTCTGAAAGTGAAGCAGAGAGTTAACCAGAACAAGTGTCTGGTTACCATCAACTACTCACCACATTAAAGAATGTTTCCAAGGAAGATGAGGAGGAGGAGGAGGAAGAAGACAGTGTTATGGATGAGACAGAAATGAATCTTGAAGATGGCAATAGTGACATCAGTGAGGAGGAACAAGTGGCAAGAAAGTCTGCTGACATGCAGAGGAGTGTGGCCTTACCTGCAGACCCCGAGGGAAAAGATGGGCATGGGCCGCCGGGCATATCAGAGGAATCCCCCCAGGAGTTTCAGTTCAGTTCAGTTCAGTCGCTCAGTCGTGTCCGACTCTTTGCAATACCATGGACTGCAGCACGCCAGGCCTCCCTGTCCATCACCAACTCCCAGAGTTTACTCAAACTCATGTCCATTGAGTCAGTGTTGCCATCCAACCATCTCATCCTCTGCTGTCCTCTTCTCCTTCTGCCCCCAATCCCTCCCAGCATCAGAGTCGTTTCCAATGAGTCAGTTCTTCGTATCAGGTGGCCAAAGTATTGGAGTTTCAGCTTCAGCCTCAGTCTTTCCAATGAATATTCAGGACTGATTTCCTTTAGGATGGACTGGTTGGATTGCCTTGCAGTCCAAGGGACTTTCAAGAGTCTTCTCCAATAGCACAATTCAAAAGCATCAATTCTTCGGCGCTCAGCTTTCTTTATGATCCAACTCTCACATCCATACATGACTACTGGAAAAACTACAGCTTTGACTAGACAGACCTTTGTTGGCAAAGTAATGTCTCTGCTCTTTAATATGCTGTCTAGGTTGGTCATAACTTTTCTTCCAAGAAATAAGCATCTTTTAATTTCATGGCTGCAGTCACCATCTGCAGTGATTTTGGAGCCCCCCTAAATAAAGTCTGTCACTGTTTCCCCATCTATTTGCCATGAAGTGATGGGACCGGACACCATGATCTTAGTTTTCTGAATGTTGAGCTTTAAGCCAACTTTTTCACTCTCTTCTTTCACTTTCATCAAGAGGCTCTTTAGTTCTTTGCTTTCTGCCATAAGGGCAGTGTCATTTGCATATCTGAGGTTATTGATATTTCTCCTGGCAATCTTGATTCCAGCTTCTGCTTCACCCAGTCCAGCATTTCTCATGATGTAGTCTGCATATAAGTTAAATAAGCAGGGTGACAATATACAGCCTTGATGGACTCCTTTCCCAATTTGGAACCAGTCTGTTGTTCCATGTCCAGTTCTAACTGATCTCTGCTTTTTAATATGCTGTCTAGGTTGGTCATAACTTTTCTTCCAAGAAATAAGCATCTTTTAATTTCATGGCTGCAGTCACCATCTGCAGTGATTTTGGAGCCCCCCTAAATAAAGTCTGTCACTGTTTCCCCATCTATTTGCCATGAAGTGATGGGACCGGACACCATGATCTTAGTTTTCTGAATGTTGAGCTTTAAGCCAACTTTTTCACTCTCTTCTTTCACTTTCATCAAGAGGCTCTTTAGTTCTTTGCTTTCTGCCATAAGGGCAGTGTCATTTGCATATCTGAGGTTATTGATATTTCTCCTGGCAATCTTGATTCCAGCTTCTGCTTCACCCAGTCCAGCATTTCTCATGATGTAGTCTGCATATAAGTTAAATAAGCAGGGTGACAATATACAGCCTTGATGGACTCCTTTCCCAATTTGGAACCAGTCTGTTGTTCCATGTCCAGTTCTAACTGTTGCTTCTTGACCTGCCTACAGATTTCTCAGGAGGCAGGTCAGGTGGTCTGGTATTCCCATCTCCTTCAGAATTTTCCACAGTTTGTTGTGATCCACACAGTCAAAGACTTTGGCATAGTCCATAAAGCAGAAGTTGATGTTTTTCTGGAACTCTCTTGCTTTTTCAATGATCCAACAGATGCTCGCAATTTGATCTCTGGTTCCTCTGCTTTTCCTAAATCCAGCTTGAACATCTGGAAGTTCATGGTTCACATACTGTTGAAGCCTGACTTGGAAAATTTTGAGCATTACTTTGCTAGCGTGTGAGATGAGTGCAATTGTGCTATAGTTTGGGCATTCTTTGGCACTGCCTTTCTTTGGGATTAGAATGAAAATTGACCTTTTTAAGTCCTGTGGCCACTGCTGAATTTTCCAAATTTGCTGGCATATTGAGTGCAGCACTTTCACAGCATCATCTTTTAAGATTTGAAATAGCTCAACTGGAATTCCATCACCTCCAGTAGCTTTGTTCATAGTGATGCTACCTAAGGCCCATTTGACTCTGCATTCCAGGATGCCTGGCTCTAGGTGAGTAATCACACCATCATGGGGGATAGATTCATCCTTAAAGAATGATGCCAAGGTACATGATTCTGAAAATCAAAAGAAATTCTTTCTTTCTGACTTACTTCTCTCTGTATAATATGCTCTAGGTTCTTGCACCTCATTAAGACTGACTCAAATGCATTCTTTTTTAAAGCTGAGTAACATTGCATCGTATATATGTACCACAATTTCTGTATCCATTCTTGTCACTGGATATCTAGGCTGCTTCCATGTCCTAGCAATTGTGAAAAATGCTGCAATGAACACTGGGTGATGGGAGGGAGGTTCAAGAAGGAGGGGACACATGTATACCTGTGGCTGATTCATGTTGCTGTGTGGCAGAAACCAGCACAGTATTGTAGAGCAAATACCTTGCAGAAAAAAAAAAAAGAAAGAAATTCCTATGATCTAATCTTCTTAGTAAGATATTTCTTCCAAACGATAAGGGGTCTTGTATTCATTGCTAAGACCTCTCGTCAGATGGTAATATCAGAATAGCCTGTCTAATGCCAATGCATATGGGTTTATTATATATCGTTTCTTTCCAGTGTCTACAGAATCGCCCTCATTGTACTTTCAGTATAACCCAGTGGGTGACATTCTGAATTGTGGTTACCGTCTTTGGAAAACTAGTCTTCCCACTTGGGAGCTACAGGTAGCCATAAGTTTATTCCCCATAAATACGCCTCCTGAACCTGTCTCTTATACACATAGTCTCTCAACTCCCCAGAGCCCTCTTTGCTTCTTTTCTAGCACGATCAGTCCACTAGAGGGCAGGCACGCTCCTCTTTTGCCGTCAGTTCAGTTCAGTTGCTCAGTCGTGTCTGACTCTGAGACCCCATGGACTACAGCACACCAGGCCTCCCTGTCCATCACCAATTCCCAGAGTTTACTCAAACTCATGTCCACCGAGTCGGTGATGCCATCCAGCCATCTCATTCTCTGTCATCCCCTTCTCCTCCTGCCCCCAATCCCTCCCAGCATCAGGATCTTTTCCAATGAGTTAACTCTTCGCATGAGGTGGCCAAAGTATTGGAGTTTCAGCTTCAGCATCAGTCCTTCCAATGAACACCCAGGGCTGATCTCGTTAGGATGGACTGGTTGGATCTCCTTGCAGTCCAAGGGACTCTCTAGTCTTTTGCCATAACCTGAGACAAATGCCCATGTGTTCATTGCCACAACCACCAGCCCTCAAACACTCTCTAGATTTGCTCTGGGTGAAGCTCCTGGGACAGACCTCGGTCTCGCAGGAAGAACCTCACGTGGAGCAGGTGGCAGGATGGACTGGTGACCTGGAACCCACCCCAGGACCCAAGTCACTGCTGATGGGGACGGCTCCAGGCACAGTGGGCAGTGTGGACTGGACGCGGGAGACCAGACACCTAGGCCACCAGCGTGGGCACTGGGGGAAATGGCTGTGAACCTGAGGCCCTGCCCCTCAGGATCTGTGCATGTGCCTTTGGCTGGGAGGCTGAGGAACCCTCTAGAATGGACCCTCCACAGCAGGAGACGAGTCCTCCTGGGCACTTCAGGAGGCCTTGTGCTGGGAAGGGTCAGGGGAGATGCGTTCATCATTGCGGCACAGGTTATCCCAGGGCCTGAGGGGGCAGCTGGGGTCCCAAGTTCACCATAAACTCCAGATCAGGACCCGGGGTGCTGGGACGGGGAGGTCCTGCCACCCTGCCTCTCAGGACACCATTCCTGTGCTTGACACTCCTTCCCACTCCCTGCAGTGCAGGAAAAGAGATCCCAGAGTCCCTTCAAGTAGATTGGAAAATGTAGGCGCACAGGTGAGATTCAGCAGGTGGAGGTGAGGAGAGGCTGGTGTTCCTGGAGGGGGAACAGTTAGATGATGGACAGACTCCTGTGCATTGTCCACCCAACTGCCACCGCTGAATCAGCGGGTGGACGGTTTTCCTCGGAGACTACAGCCGCGTCCCTGAAAACACCTGAGAACTTCTCACTTCATTCCTGTGCTTCCCTGTGACTCAGATGGTAAAGAATCCATCTGCCAATGCAGGAGTCGCGGGTTCAATCCCTGGGTCAGGAAGATCCCCTGGAGAAGGAAATGGCAACCCACTCCAGTATTCTTGCCTGGAGAATTCCATGGACTGAGGAGCCTGACGAGCTACAGTCATCCATCCGGTCACAAAGAGTTGGACACGGCAGAGCGGCTAAACGACACCGCTTCATTGCTTCTAGCCGAGGTGCCTTAACTCTGTTCCCCCACCCAGTCCTGCTTCAAGCCTGGGTCCTGAGCACACTTGGGCAACTCAGTTGGACGGCCTCAGTTTTTCAGATACACCAGGTCATCAGAATGGTCATTGCCACCTCTGACCCCACCAGGATGGAGGCTGAGTCCTGCCCTCCTGGTGGGCTGTGCGACCAGGCTCTCGGCCTCCATATCCTGATTATCAGCCAGCTCCCAGGATGACCGCAGCAACTGAGCAGAGGGAAGAGGCGGGGATGATTGTGACCCATCCCTTGTGTCTGCGAGAAGACCTGTGGGGGAGGAAGCCAGGAAACGACTGAAGAACTTCCTGTCATTCGGATGTGGCAGCGCTGCCTGGGAAATTTAACATGGAACGCGCGGGTGTGATCCTGATTTGCAGACACAAGATTTTGAGTGTGGAATCATAGGTTTCTGTTGGGTGTCACCATCAACAACAATCCTACCCATGTGGGGCACAGACGGAAAATGCCTCACCCCAGGGAAATGTTGGTGTGCCTTGGGGGCCAAGGCACTACCAGGCTCGCCAGGGCGGCCCTCTGTAGGGGCAGCTGCTGCAGAGACGTGGTCTCTGTTGGGAACAGTAATGCTTCCTCCCTGGGCATCAGTACCCAGCTCCCTGGCTCCCTCTCCATCCCTGCAGTCCCCAGGCCTCCTGCCCATCACAATCCCATCTCAGCCCTCACAGCAGACTCCCAGCGACATCACATGGCTCATTCCCTCTCTTCAATTTTCTCCCGAAGCCTGCCTGGGGCTGTGCAGGGTCCTGTAGGTACTCTGAGGGGGATGTGTGTGTGTATTTGATTTGCCCCTGTGCAGGGATAATATTTCAAGCTGAAGGAATTTGACAGTCATTTTAAATGTTTATTTTAAATACAAGAATTCACGATTAGGACTTCTACGTGGACTCTCTGTCTTGGAGACTGGATCACTTTTTTTTTTCATTAGTCATTTATTTTATATTTCCTTTGGCTGCACAGGCTTTCTCTAGTTTCGGCAAGAGGGGGCTACTCTCTGGTTGCAGTGTGCAGGCTTCTCCTTGCAATGCAGAGCACAGGCCCCAAGGTGTGTGGTTTTTCGGAGTTGCTGCATGGCTTAGCTGCCCCATGACAAGCGGGATCTTCCCAGACCAGGGCTCGAACGTGTATCCCCTGCACCGGCAGGTGGATTCTTAACCACTGGACCACCAGGGAAGTCCGATCCCATGACCCTTAATTGAACAAGCAGGTGGATGGAAAGAACAGGACGAGATGTATGAGGTGGGAGCTGTTAGGTAAAAGACCAGGACACCAAAAGTGTCTAACAGGTTTTTTAATTGCAAAGCGCTCCCGGGAGGGTTCCTGGACCCAAACAAGGCAGGTCGAGAAAGTCCACGCCCAGACTGTGCTGGGGGTGGCTTTTATACATTCGTCTCGAGGGATGGTCAGGCTAGATGGACGGGGCTTCCGATAGGTCGCTAGGCAGAGGCGTTGCAGGCTGACAGGTCCTTCAACGTGGCTGGGGTGGGGCGGCTTTAGCTGGCAAAGTGTGCTATCACTGGTCCCTGGGATCTGGGAGGCGCCTTCCGTTAGGGACTTCCCCCGCCGGTGGGAGGGAGAGGAGGGGCAGCCCATCTTGGCCCCCGGGGTCCGGCCTTACAGGAGCCTGTGTGGAGACCAGAAAGAAACTTTTTAATTGTGTGCAGCGAAGGGGGCTGAGAGTGGAGGGCCTGACCGGTGAAATATGGGCCCAGCTTAAATGAGAGGCCAGCGAGGAGTGGTGTCCTCAAGTCACCCAGAGCGAGAGGGTTGTACAGTGTGGGCCTGGATTGAGGTCTTCAGGCTTCCAAGTGTGGATGAAATTGAGTGGGCAGTGGGACAGCTAACAGGGCACAGATGAGTCCAGCCTCCACCAGGGACTTTCTGTGCTGGCCTGTCACTGTTTCCCGGCTGCCCTGCTGGTGGCCAGCGCTGTCCTGCACGTGACAGCTAAGGAGTCACAGAGACACTGGTCAGCCATTATCAACCACCACATCCCCCCATCGTCCCTGTTTTCCTTGTTAAATTGTGACTAACTGCATTCGTGTACTTTGGCGGCCTCAAAGTGGAAGCAATTCAAGGGACAATTTGTTTTTATTTTATTTATTTATTTTTGGCTGTGCTGGGTCTTCGTTGCTGCTGGGGCCATTTCTCTCATTGAGAAGAGCAGGGGGCTGCTCTCTGGTTGTAGCGGGCCGAGTTCTCATTTTGTGGCTTCTCTTACGGAGCACGGGCTCTAGAGCATTTGGGCTTCAGCAGTTGTGGCACGTGGGCTCGGTGATTACGGCTTTCGGGCACAGGCTCCACGGTTGTGGCGCACGGACTTAGTTGCTAGGCGGCATGTGGAATCTGCCCGGATCAAGGACCGAATCCGTGTCTCCTGCATTCTTGGAAGGCAGATTCTTTACCACTGAGCCACCGGGGAAGCCCTCTTTAAATTTTAATTTTTATTAAAACATCTTATTTTGTATTGGGGTAGAGCTGATTAACAATGTTATGATAGTTTCAGGAGGACGGCAAAGGGACTCAGCCACATTTATACATATATCCATTCTTCCCCGAACTTCAAGGGGCAATTTGTTTTGGGCATCTTTTTTCTTCCTTGTGCACCATGAATATAATTTTTAAAAAAATCTCCACCACCAGGGTACTGGCAGAATCCAACACCCTTCTCCCCCCTCCCCCAAACACATTTATTCCCTCTCAGTCAGGACCATTGACAGGAACTGCTGAAATATGCAAGGGTTTCTTGAGAGCCTGTGACCTCGCACCTCTCAGCAGGCACACTTCCAGCTGACGGAGTCGACGCGGCTGCTCCTGCTAGGATGGCAAGCAGCTATGTCCCAGGGAACACTCAGCCGCACGTGCAGGTCCCGTCCTGACAAAAGGAAAGCAATGATGGGGAGCCGCTTGTCTGAGGGCTGCCACTGCCCAAGGAAACATCCTCACTTCTCTCTGATGGCCACATGGGAAAACTTGTTGAGCTCCGCTTTCTAAACCATTAGACCAGGGAATCTCCTGGTGGTCCAGCGGATAAGAATCCACCTGCCAACGCATGGGACACGGGTTCGATCCCTGATCTGGGAAGATAGCACATGCTGCAGAGCAACTAAGCCCGTGTGCCACAACTACTGAGCTCCTGCCCGGCAGCTCCTGAAGCCCGCGTGCCCTGGAGCCCATACTCCACAGCAAGGAGAGCAACGGGAAGCTCAGGCATCACAACGCGCAGGTACTGCTCGGCACAGCTAGAGAAAGCCTGCATGCAGCAATCAACACCCACGGACGCCGAAGAATAATTAACTAATTAATTTTAAACAACGCAAGGCCCTAACTTTAATCAAGCTTTTCACTGAATCAACAGAGGGATAGCGGTTCCATTATATGATATGGGGAACTCTCGGGAAAATCACTGGGGAAACCAAACAGAACCCAAGAGCCTCATTCGGACATAAAATCTGAAGATGCCTATTAGACACTGAAACATTCTGGTCACTTGTCCTGCGGCGGCTTTCCTTGCTCTGCCCATAAAGATGGGGAGTTCTTTCAGTCTCTCAAGCCTGTTATCTCCCTAGTCTTTTGTTTTGCCCTTAAATCCCATTACAACAGACTTATTTACACTTTCTCCTGGTTCTCAGAAGCCTGGACTCAACAGTGCTGACAAAGGCAGTGTGTCGAAATGAAAAGAACAAGGACTTTGCAGTCAGGCAGATGTGGGCTCAAACTCTGTCATCAGTGCTTTCAACCTCCCTGAAACCAAACAAGCTGTGAACCCTCCTTGGTACTAACACCTCTCTCAGCATGACAACCGAGAATGGCCCTGTGTGGAAGAGGACCTTGCAGGACGCTTGGTTCTGAACAGGTGTCAGCTAAGATGGAATTTCCTGTCGTTCCCTTCAGCTGAGCTTCAAGAGTGAAAGCAGATAGCGGTCCCCTGGTTCCTCTTCCTAATTCCTCCCCTCGGCTGCCATCAGCGTCCGTGTCCACAGTGGCTGCAGCATAAACCCCCCACGTCCTGGGCCAGTTCTGCAGACTCTACACGGGGTCCCCCCACCTCCATGCCATCCACGCATTTCCAACTCCGGGCCTGGGCTCACGCCCCTCCCTTCACCAAAAATGCACCCCTCATTTCTCTTGGAGAGTTCACATCCTAAAGACCCTCAAGGATGAACTCAGGTTCATAAGCCATCAACTGTTTATCCCATGCCTGGGATTCCAATTCAGACAACACTCAGTTCCTAAATTCACTACCGGAATTTAGGATCTAGTCAAGAAAAGACACTAAATCTATCACTTGAGGAACTGGAGGGATTCTGTTTTTCCCTTTGGCCACACTGCTCAGTTTGCAGGATCTCAGTTCCCCAGCCAGGCTAGGGCCTGAGCTCAGGGAAGTGAACGTGCTGAGTCCTAACAGCTGGACCTCCAGGGAGCTTCTGAAGCTGCCCTGTGTCCTTTGAAATCTTCACAATCTCTCAAGAAGGGGTGGCTTTGCTCCCTATGGCTGCCGTAACCACCCAGCACACACAGCACAGTCCTGTCCTGCGAGTCTGCAGTGAACCCGCTGGGGCTCGAATCCAGGGTCAGTGGGGCTGTACCCTGTCTGGAGTCTTCAGGGTAGGATGTGTTTCTCTCCCTTTTCCTGGACTCTGGGGGCTGCCTGCATCCAGGTCTCACGGCCCCTTCCTGTGTCTTCACAGCTCATCACTGCTGCCTCTGCCTCTGTTCTCACATCTTCCTCTCTCTTGCCCCTAACTCCAGGAGGACCAGTATGGTAATGCTGAACCACGTGGAGAATGCAAAAATAGAGTCCCCCCACGTCACCATCCTTAACTTCATCGTGTCTGCAAAATCTCCTCCTCTGTTGTGTCAAAGGAGGAATTCACACGGTCTGGGGTTAGGGCACCGGCATTCTTCCTTCTTCCGTGCAGAGGCTCAGAGTATTGGGGGGGAGGGCAGGACCACAAGGGGATCTATTCTGGAGCAGGTTCCCCCGACCTCATCTCAGGGTCCCTTCCTTCCCCAGTGTAGGCACAAAGTGTTTGCTGAAGCCAAGAGCTCCATGTTAAAGTTTTGCTCTTTACACTTAAGGCCTGTGCCACGCCTCAGCCTTTGACTGCAGGAGGTGAGGGTCCCCTGGCCTCTCACACTTGGCTGTCACTGCTGAGTGACAGGAGCGAGCCTGTCCTTGTCTCTGGTCCAGGCTCAGGTTACCAGCACCTGATTCCACACGACTTCTCTCTACCAGCCCCCATGCCTCAACCCCGAGAGAGCATGCCAGCTGTGCACCTCTGTTCTTATCCCTACTGCTCCCCTCGGATAAAATGTCCAGGATACCGGTGCCCTACTTCCCAGTCCCGTGGTGAGTGATCTGATCCGCAAACAGCTTGCAGGGCTGGCTTCTGAGAAAGAGCCACTGTTGGAGTGGATGGTCTCCAGTCAGGCTTCCTGGAAGCAGAGCAAGAGAAAGGCTTCCAGAGTTTCCTGGAGGGGTCACTGGAGGGAATCTGGGCAGCACAGAGCCAGGAGCTAGCCAGGGTCAGGTCTGAGGGGAGCTGGCGTGCTGCAGCCTGACCGAGGGGCTCTGAGCACACACTTCAGCCCATGGCCAGCCTCACTTGGGGCTCCAGAGCTCTGTGCTAGGCAGTTGGCTGTTCGCTGCTCCCAGGAGTGGGTGGCGGGCAACTGTCTGAAGAAGGGACTGTGGCTCAGCTGAGTGCAGTCTCTGCAACAGAGTGAGAGCCTCTGTGAGACCACTGAGCAGCCTGGGTACAGACACCACACTGTGCATCCACGGCACGCACTGTATATTATAAAAACTTTGAGAGAAAACGATGAGACTCTCTGGGAAACATCAGATGCTGTGGAAACAGAGGTGGCAATTAGGATTCTGATCTGGGGTGAGATGAGAGATTATAAGACTTCAAAACACATGAAAGGAAGTGAAAATGAAAGTGCTCAGTTGTGTCTGACTCTTTGCAACCCCAGGGACTGTATAGTCCATGGAATTCTCCAGGCCAGGATACGCTCTCCAGATCCAGCCCAGGGGGAGGAGTGTTCATGACATCTGTGTGTGTTTATGTGTGTGCACCTGTGTTTGTGTGTGAATAAGTATGTGTGTGTCTATTTGTATGTGCCTATATGTGTGTGTGTGTGTTTGGACATAGGGAAATGCTTGTGTGTGTGTGTTTGGACATAGGGAAATGCTTGTGTGTGTTTCTATGTGCATGTATATCTGTATGAGTTTATATGTGTCTATGTAATCTGTGTGGACATGCAGGTGTGGGTATATGTATGTGTATTCATATGATTACAGGCATCTGTGTGTGTGTGTGTGTGTTTCTATGTGTTGTGCATCTGCCTGTGAAGGGGGCTAGGGACATACAGGCACAAATCAGCTGACACACAGGAGTTCCGAGGCTAGAAAGGCAGAGAATGAGCAGGGAGTAGAGGATGTCAGGACCCAGGAGGAATGGAAAGAGAGAGAAAGCTTGAGTTGAGACTGGGGGCGGTTCGAAAGAGGAAGGGACTTGAGGGCTTTGGGCGGGGACTAGCATGTAGGCCCGGAGGGCAGGGTTTCCAGGCTCGAGCTGGGACCAGGCTGAGAAGGGCTGGGTTGCTCTGGGGTGCGCAGTGGGGGTGTCTGGGTGGGGAGGAAGACCTGCAGGAGAGAGAATGTCCACCGGGGGGCGCCAAACGTCCTTCCACAGAGTTCGCCAGACGCTGAGACCCTTGAGTGGATGAAACCGACTCAGACCCTAGCAGAGGCTGAAAAGGAGCCAGAGACAAGGAAGGGGAGAGGATGGAGGACAGAAGAATCCAGAACACGAGATGGGGTAGGGGAGGAAATGGAGGACCAGTGAGACCCTGGTGAGCAGAGCCAGAAGAATCTAGCAACTGGAGAGAGGGAGGGGGAGAGAATCAAGGATGGGAAGGCCTAGGAGTGTGCAGAGCCCAGAAAGGTCTAGAAAAGCCGGGGAGAGGAGACGAATTCAGGGGAACGGGGATGAACACATCCTGCCCTGTCGGAGAGGAGGGGAAAGTCGGGGTGAGGAGTAACTCGGCGGCGGGAAGTCGGGTGCTGCGGGGAGAGGGGGCTACTTGTGCAGTTTCCGTTCTTGAGGCGAAAAGAGGCCTGAGTCGCCCCCAGCGCTGCTGGAGCCGCCAGCCTGCCGGCCGCCTGGCGCAGCTCAGAGCTTGCTGGATCCACAGCGGCCGCGCGCTTCCCCTTCGGGGCGGTCCTTCCCCTCCGAGGGCGCCCCGGCCCTGTGCCCCCTTCCAAGGTCCCCAGGGACCCTCCGGCCCTTCTACCTCAGGTCGGGAAGCGGCCTCTCAGCTCCGCGCCCAGCGCTGCCTGGTCGTCACACTGCCTTCGGGCGAGGTTGGGGGGAAATCTGGCCCCAGTACACAGACCCCAATTTCGGCAAGGAGATCTGGAGGGAAGGCGGGAGCAATAGGAAGGACAGGGTCCTGGGGGCAGGAGGGCTCAGGGACCCGAGTCCCGGCGGGCCGGAAGGCTGCGAGGTGCCAAACGGCACATTCCGGGGCGCGGGGAGCCCCGAGGAGGCGGCCAGTGCGCAGCAGGGGAGGCGCTGGCGCAGACGGGCTGCCGAGCTCGGCGGAGGGGCCGGAGGGACCCGGGCGGCCGCGAGAGGAGGCGGGAGGCGGCGGGCACAGGGCCCGGGCGCCCGTCTTCAAGGGACAGAAGAGGGTCCCAACGGAGCCAAGCAGAAGCTCTGCGCCACGGAGGAGCCCCCGGCGTGTAAGGACCGCCCCGGAGGGGAAGCAGGCGGACGGCGGTGGGTGCGGACTCCAAGAAGCTCGGTGCTTCCCAAGGCGGGGGCCCGGGAGGCTGGCGGTTCCAACAGCGCCAACGAATTCAGGGGAACGGGGATGAACACATCCTGCCCTGTCGGAGAGGAGGGGAAAGTCGGGGTGAGGAGTAACTCGGCGGCGGGAAGTCGGGTGCTGCGGGGAGAGGGGGCTACTTGTGCAGTTTCCGTTCTTGAGGCGAAAAGAGGCCTGAGTCGCCCCCAGCGCTGCTGGAGCCGCCAGCCTGCCGGCCGCCTGGCGCAGCTCAGAGCTTGCTGGATCCACAGCGGCCGCGCGCTTCCCCTTCGGGGCGGTCCTTCCCCTCCGAGGGCGCCCCGGCCCTGTGCCCCCTTCCAAGGTCCCCAGGGACCCTCCGGCCCTTCTACCTCAGGTCGGGAAGCGGCCTCTCAGCTCCGCGCCCAGCGCTGCCTGGTCGTCACACTGCCTTCGGGCGAGGTTGGGGGGAAATCTGGCCCCAGTACACAGACCCCAATTTCGGCAAGGAGATCTGGAGGGAAGGCGGGAGCAATAGGAAGGACAGGGTCCTGGGGGCAGGAGGGCTCAGGGACCCGAGTCCCGGCGGGCCGGAAGGCTGCGAGGTGCCAAACGGCACATTCCGGGGCGCGGGGAGCCCCGAGGAGGCGGCCAGTGCGCAGCAGGGGAGGCGCTGGCGCAGACGGGCTGCCGAGCTCGGCGGAGGGGCCGGAGGGACCCGGGCGGCGCGAGAGGAGGCGGGAGGCGGCGGGCACAGGGCCCGGGCGCCCGTCTTCAAGGGACAGAAGAGGGTCCCAACGGAGCCAAGCAGAAGCTCTGCGCCACGGAGGAGCCCCCGGCGTGTAAGGACCGCCCCGGAGGGGAAGCAGGCGGACGGCGGTGGGTGCGGACTCCAAGAAGCTCGGTGCTTCCCAAGGCGGGGGCCCGGGAGGCTGGCGGTTCCAACAGCGCCCGGGTGCACCGGAGGCCTCTCTTTGCCTCAAGGAAGGAAACTGGGCATGCAGCCCCGTCCCTCCCCCATCAGTTATTCCTCACCCCGACTTTCCCCTCTCATCGCTCGGGGCAGTGCCCCTCTCTTGGCCCCCTGCCCTCTAAACTCATCCCCCATCCCCGGCTTTGGAAGAGTCCTCTGGGCTCTGCACACTCCTAGGCCCGCCCCATCCTCGATTCTCTGCCCCTCCCCGCTCTCCAGGTTCTAGATTTCAGCCCCGCTGGGACCTGGGCTGCGGTGCTTCCACGTGGACACACGTCTTCCTCAGCCACAGACAACGCAGAAACGACCAGGGCCTAAAGATAACCCTTCTGACACGAACAGCTGGGGCAAATGATGCACGAGATCAAAAGAGAGAAAAGATCAAAACTCCAGTCACCCCTTTGGAGCTGGAGAACAAAGGCGGGGGTCCTCGATGCTATGCCTGCACAGAGCACCGCCAAGGGGCTGGGCAGACCTCGCATTCAGCCCTCCAGCCCAGTGCTGGACCCAGCCTGCCCTCACCCCGTTTAATGGCCCAGATTTCCCACATGCGTCCCGACACCCACCTCACCCCCCAGGAGCAAACAAGGCAACTTGTCGCTTGTTTGACTCCCTTCCTGATGCACCCAGAGCTCCAAGAAAACCTTGTCTGAATTTCCTGTCTGGTCCCTTATCGATGTCTGTTGCCTTAGGATTCCGAGAACCCGGGTGGGGATCACACCCTTCTGGCTCTGCAGGCTCCTAGGTCAACACCCTCCTCCCTTTCCCCCCTCCCCCCTCCCTGTGTGCTAGAGGCTTCTGTCCTCATGCCATCCCTTCCCTGGACCCTGGATCTCTTTTGCCTCCACTCTGGTCTCAGTTTGGTTCACCTCCTCACAGGTCTCAGCATCTGTCAAACTCGGCTGAAGCAGGAGTTGGACTTCCCAGCTGGGCATTCACTTTCCTACAGAGTTCCTCCAGATGCTGGAGGCCCCACCCAGACCCCCTCGGACACAAATCCTGCCCGTCTCAGCCTGGTCCCAGCTGGAGCCTGGAGAGCCTGCCCTCTGTCCCACCCTCTAGACCCCACCCCAAGACCTCTGACCCCTGGCCTCCCGCACTTCCCCTGGCAAGCCTTTACTCACACACCCAGGCTCAGCCGGATCCTGTTGTTTTACATTCTAAAGTTACTGCGTTGACAATTTTGAAAGGCACTTTCCATTTACTGCTCCTGCAAAACACTGCCTATATTCCCCGTATCATAGGATCCACCCGCGAAGCTGTCTTAGTGCTCCTCAGGTGGCACCGGTGTTCAGGAATCCGCCTGCCAATGCAGGCCTCACAGGAGACACGGGATCCATCCCTGGGTGGGGGAGATCGCCTGCAGAAGGAAATGGCAACCCAATCCCAGGATTCTTGCCTGGAGAATTCCATGGACAGAGGCGCCTGTCTTCCTCCCAGCAGTTCGTCCCTCCCAGTCCTCCTCCCCCATATTGAAGCCCCTGCCTTCCGACTAGAAACCACCAGACATTCAACCTATCCGTGCGTCTGCTGCTTCTTTGTTACACCGGCCAGCTTGCTTATTTGTCAGATCCTCCTATTAGTGAATCCTAGGTGACCTGTAACTATTTTCTCCCATCCAGTAGGTGATTGCTGTCTAGTTGGTGTTTTCCTTTGTTGTGCAAAATTTTTCAGCTTCATTAGATCCAGGTAGATCCACTGCAGAACAGACAGGCTACCCACTCCAGTATTCCTGGGCTTCCCTTGTGGCTCAGCGACTAAAGAATCCGTCTGCAGTGTTGGAGACGTGGGTTTGATCCCTGGGTTGCAAAGATCCCCTGGAGAAGGGAAAGGTTACCTCTTTCAGTACTCTGGCCTGGAGAATTCCATGGACTGTGTAGTCCATGGGGTTGCAAAGTGTCGGACATGACGGAAGCCACTTAGCAGGCCAATCTTTTTAAAAATATTTTTTATTTTTTAATTGGAGAATAATTGCTTAGCAATGTCATGTGATTTCTGCTGTACAGCAATGTGAATCAGTCATAATTATAGTTATATCCATATATCCCATCCCTTGAGAGTCTCTCTCCCGCATCTCAGCCCTCTGGCTCATCACAGAGTGCAGGGCGGGTCCCTATACTAGCTAGCAGCTTCTCAGGCTATCTGTCTGAGACTTGGCTGTGTGTCCATGTCAATGCAACTTTCTCCATCCGCCCCACTCTTTCCTTCCCTGATTCACCAGTCACTTCTCTGTATGAGTGTCTCCATTCTTTCCCGAAAACAGGCTCACCAATACCGTTTCTCTAGATTCCATGTATATCATTAATGTACAATATTTGTTGCTCTCTGACTTACTTCACTTTGTATAATAGGCTCTATGTTTGACTCAGCGATTTCACTTTCGTTTTTCACTTTCATGCATTGGAGAAGGAAATGGCAACCCACTCCTGTGTTCTTGCCTGAAGAATCCTAGGGACAGGGGAGCCTGGTGGGCTGCCGTCTATGGGGTGGCACAGAGTCGGACATGACTGAAGCGACTTAGCAGCAGCAGCAGCAGCAAGTTCAGCTACCTCACTAGAACTGACTCAACTTTTTTCCTTTTTATAGCTGAGTATTATTCCATTGTATATACCTACCACAACTTCTTTATCCGTGGACGCCTAGGTTGCTTCCGTGTGCTGCAATAAACACTGCGAGAATAGACTTTTTGATGATGGTCATTCTGACCAGTGTAGGGTGAAACTGTATTCTAGTACTGATTTGCAGTTCTTTAGAATTTGTGATGTTGAGTATCTTTCAAGGTCCCTGTTTATCTTCTACTGTGTGAATACAACTTACCTCCCGCAATTAGCTTTTTAAGGTCTGTCCTGTTTTGAATTCTTTTCTGGTGATTTACCCCAGGGCATTTCTTAAGGGCGGGCTTGTGAATACCCATCAGCCCGGGCTTTCAAGCGGTTGTTGTGGGAAATGGCCACCAGGTGGCAGCATTTCTTAATGCCCAACTCTGGATACCTGCGCAACCAGAGCCTCAGGGCAAGTCCCGTTTCTGGGTTGTCAGTGAGAGTGGCTATGCTTAAGACTCCTGTCTCCTTACTTCCTCCCCCTTACCCTCCATCCCCAGGACAGATCCCGATTGCAGCACCACCCTGCAGAAGGGCGTGTCATCCACAGATGGGGTGACGCTAAGGAAGGAAGCTGGAGACGGGAACCCCAACCCCACCATCAGGAGACGCAGAGCCCAGGGGACTTTGCAAAGTTCTTCCAGTCCGGAGGCTCCACCATCCTTTGGGGGCACTATGGCTGGTTCCGCTGCAGGAGGACCCGCCTGGATCTGGAGACTGAGGGCTCACTCGGAGGGGAAAAGGAAGTTCATGTCTATCCGCGGTGGGGGGCTCCTTACCTGGCGTACCCTCCCCAGACCCTCAGCCCCACTACAGTCCTGTCTGGGGACCCAAGCCTACTCAGGCTCCAGGGATGTGACATCAGCTCAGGTCCCGAGTCCTGAGGAGAATAGAGTCTTTTTTTTTTTTTTCTTTTTTGGTCTTTCTATTTTTGCCACTTATTTTGAATTGGAATATATAGATAATTTACACTGTGGTGGGTTTTTGTTTTGTTTTTTAGGCGTACAGCAACTTGAATAATTTACACATGACTTAAATGTTCTTTTTCAGCTTCGTTCCCCATGTAGGTCATTACAGAATGTTGAGTGGGGTTCCTTGCGCTTTACACTGAGTCCTTGTGGATTATTTTATAAACACTAGTGTATCTGTTATTCTCATGTTACTAATTTCTCCCTGCCTCCAAATTTTCATTTTTTGGTAACCATAAGTACCGTTTCTAAGTCTGGGAGGCTGTTTCTGTTTTTTTTTTTTTTTTTTTTTAAGAAGTTTATTGTATCCATGTTTAGATTCCATCTAGAAGTGCTATCTTAGGATATTTGTCTTTCACTTACTTCTCATCACCTCTGGGTCCATTTATGCTGCTGCCAGTGGCATTATTTCCTTCGGGTTTTTTTTTTATTCCACTATATAGATGGACCAGTTACTCTTTTCTTCTCTATTGATGGATATTTTGGTGGATGGTCTGTCTTGGAGGTTGTCAATAGTGCTGCCTTGAAAATAGAGGTGCAGGTATCATTTTAAATTATGATTTTCTCCGGGCTTAAAACAAGGAGTGGGCTTGCCAGATCAGGTGGTAACTCTGTATTTGGTGTTTTAAGGAATCTCCACACTGTTCTCCTTCATGGCTGCACCCATTCATATATATCTCTGAAACAGTGTAGGAGGATTCCCTATTCCCCTTGCCTTAATTTTTTATAGATCTTTTCAAGACTAAGGGCTTCCCTGGTGGCTCAGATGGTAAAGCATTTGCTTGCAAGGCAGGAGACCTGGGTTCAATCCCTAGATTGGGAAGATCCCCTGGAGAAGGAAACGGCAACGCATTCTAGTATTCTTGCCTAGAGAATTCCCATGGACAGAGGAGCCTGACAGGCTACAGTCTGTGGGGTTGCAAAGAGTCAAACACGACTGAGTGATTAACACGTTCACTTTTGAAGATGGTCATTCTGAGAGAGGTAAGTTGACATCTCATTGCAGTTTTGAGTGGCATTTCACTGACAGTGATGCTGAGCATCTTTTCATGTGCTTTATGTCCATCTGGATGCTTTCTTTGGACAAATGTCCATTTAGATCTTTGGCCCGTATTCTATTGGGTTGATTGTTTATATATATATATGTATGTATGTATGTATTGAGTTGTATGAACTGCCTGCATGTTTTGGAGGTGAACTGCTTGTTTTTAAATTTGGTGGCAAACATTTTTTTCCCCCATTTTGAGGTTTGTCTTCTTCTTTCCTTTAGGGTTTTCCATGCTGTTGAAAAGCTTTTGAGGTTAATGAGGTCCCTTTTGTTGAGCTTTTCTTTAATTTTCCCTCTTGTAAGAGTTGATCCAAAAAGAACTTGCTGTGATTTATGTCAAAGCATGTTCTGCGTATATTTTCCTCGAGAGGTTTAGCGTGGTCCTCCCTTCATTTAGCTCTTTAATTGATTTGGAGTTTCTTTTTCAGCAAGTGGTTAGGGAGAGATGTAAATTCTTTCACTTTTCTCTGTTTAAGGAACCTCCACCCTCTCCTCCATCCTGGCTGTTAACATATACTGGCGGCATCAATGTAGGAGTGTTCCCTTTTCTCCACAACCTCTGCAGAATTTATTGTTTGTAGACTTTTTGACAAAGATCATTCTGACAGGTATGAGCTGATACCTCATTTTAGTTTGATTTGCATTTTAATAAGATTCATGATGTTGAAAGTTTTTCGTGTGATTAAAAAGAAACATTGTGAGCAAAAATGATCTCTCGCGATTGTCTTCTTGACCATCTGCCCTCATCTGAAATCTTTTTCCAGAACCTTCCCAAGGACATATGTTAAAAATAGGTGTTTTTTCCCACATCCCCTCAGGCTTGGTGACTGACTTTTAAGTACCCATTAGCACAGAGGTTTCCATTGTTGTTATCAAAAGTGGCCACAAGGCGGCAGCATTTCTTCATACTCCACACTTTTTTTTTTTTTTTTTTTTCTGGCTAATTTTAATTTTCTGTTGGGCCTCTCTGGTGGCTCAGAAAGTAATGAATCTGCCTGCAATGCAGGAGACTCGAGTTCAATCCCTGGGTCAGGAAGATCCCTGGAGAAGAGAATGGCAACCCACTCCAGTATTCTTGCCTGGAGAATTCCATGAACAGAGGAGCATGGCAGGCGACAGTCCATGGGATGGCCAAGAGTCAGACACGGCTGAAAACTAACGCTTTCAGTTTCTACTTTATATTGGAGCAGAGTTGATTTCTGTTGTTGTGTTGTTTAGGTTTACAGGAACTTGATTCAGTCACACACAGACATATATCGATTCTATTAAGGGGGCTTTTCCCAAATAGGTTCTTCCAGTGTGCTCCGTAGACTTCCTTGTGCTAACAGTAGGTGCTTAGGATTATATCTGATGGTAAGCAGTGTGTATACGTCAGTCCTAAACTCTCAATGTTTCCCTTCCCCTACCTTTCAAAAAAAAAATCATAAGTTGGTTTTCTAAGTCTGTGAGTCTCTTTCTGTTTATAAATTAGTTCATTTGTGTGAATTATAGATGGTACCCATCAGTGATACATTTCTTTCCCTCACTTCATTCAGTATGATAAACCTCAGTCCCTCCATGCTCCTGACAACGACACTTTCCCATTCTCTGGGATAGCTGAGTGTATTCCAGCGTCTCTTCATTTCTCTATTGATGGACACTCTGGTTGATGCTCTGTCTTGGATAGCGTCAACAGTGCTGCCCTGAAAATTGGGATGCACAAATCAGTTTAAATGATTTAAAAATCATTTGATGATTTTCTCCAGATCTAAGGCGAGGGGTGGGCTTGCCTTATCATGTGTTACGTCTGCATTTAGTGTTTTAAGGAATCTCCATGGTTTTCCTTCATGGCTGCACTCACCCGTGTACACCCCTACCCCTGTTCCCCTCGCCCTCAGCAGCATTTAATTCTTTGTAGATCTTTTGGAAGATGGCCATCCTGAGCCGTGTGAGCTGATACCTAACCGCAGTCTTGATTGGCATTTTTCTAACAGTGATCCAGGGCATCTTTTCAGGTGCTTTATGGCCATCTGGATACCTTCTTTGAACAAATATTCATTTAGAACTTTGGCCTGTTTTTTTTTATTGAATTGATTGTTTTCTTGATATTGAGCTCCTGTTTGCATGTTTTGGAGGTGAATTTCATTTTTAAATTCAGTTGCAAACTTTTTTCCCCCATTTTGAGGGTGTTTCCCCCTCTTTGTTTACTATTTTCCTTGCTGTGCCAAAGGTTTTGAGGTTAATGAGGTCCCTTTTGTTGAGTTTAAATTTTTTTTTCCATTAGTCTAAGAATTGATGCAAAAAGAACTTGCTGTAATTTATGTCAAGGCATCTTCTGCCTGTATTTTCAAAAGGTCTAGGGTAATCGTCCCTCCATTTAGCTCTTTAATCAATTTGGAATTTCTTTTTCTGCATGGGGTTTGAGAGTGCTGTAATTTCACTCACTTTTCTCTTGTTTAAGAAATCTTCTCCCTGTTCTCCATTCTGGCTAACAATTTACATTCCCAGCATTTGTATCGAAGAGTTAGTTCTCTTCAGAACCTCTCCACTGTTGTTTGTCGACTTTTGAAAAGGGCCCGTCTGACAGGTCTGAGAAGATACCCCAGTGCAGTTTTGGCCGGCATTTCTTCAGCAGGGACCCTGAGCCCCTTCTCATGTGCTCTCTGGCCATCTGGAGGTCTTCTTTGAGGAGCATGCCTTTAGACTGTTGGCCCATTTTGCTATTGGGTTGTTAGGGTTTTTTCATATTGGGCTACATGAGCTGTTTGCATGTGTTGGAGATGAATTCCATGCAGGTATCCTCATTTGGAAACCTTTTTTCTTTTCCCAATCTGAAGATGGACTTTTTCTGTCATTTAGGATTTCTCTTGCTGTGCAAACCCTTAAGGTCAATGAGGTCCCTTCTGTTCACTTCTGCTTTATTTTTCATTGCTCTCAAAGGTGGGTCCAACAATAACTGGCTGTGATTTATGTCAAAGTGCATTCTGCACGTATTTTTCTCAAGAGGTAGAGAGTAATCACCCCTCCAATGAGATCATCAATCAATCTGGAATTCCTTTTTCTCTATGAGGTTAGGCAGTGTGGTAATGTCATTCTCTTTTCACTATTTAAGGAATTTCCATGCTATCGTCCCTATTGACCGTTAACCATTTAACAATGCCAGCATCAGTACAAGAGGGTTCCCTTTTCTCCACAACCTCTCCACCGCTTATTGTTTGTAGACTTTTTGACAAAGGCCATTCTTACCGGTGTGAGCCGATATGTAGTTTTTGATTTTCATTTCTGCAAGATTTCATGATGTTGAAATCCTTTCAAAAACAAAACAAAACAGTATGAGTAAAACTGAACTCCCCAGTTTGGCTTTTTGACAGTCTGCTCTGTTTTGAATTCTTTTCCAGGACATTTGTTAAGGACAGGTGTCTTTTCCTTGCATTCCCGTAGGCCTGGGAAGAGTAAGTGCTCGTGTGAAGTGAAGTCTCTCAGTCGTGCCGGACTCTTTGCGACCTCATGGACAGTAGCCTGCACCAAGCTCCTCCATCCATGGGATTTTCTAGGCAAGAGTACTGGAGAGGGTTGCCGTTTCCTCCTCCAGGGAATCTTCCCAATGCAGGGATCGAAGCCAGGTCTCCCGCATGTAGACAGAAGCTTTACCGTCTGGGCCACCAGGGAAGTAGGCACAGATTTTTCTGTTGTTGTTACCAAACATGGCCACAAGGCGGCAGCATTTCTTTATGCGCCACACTTTTGCTGGGGGATCATGGTAACAACTTAAATCGTTGTAGAGTTGCTTACTGTTGTTTATCTGTTTAAAGTTTACAGGAACTTGATTCAGCTATACATAGACGTACATCGATTCTTTGCTTTTAAGGGTTTTTTTAAGGGAGCTTTTTCCAAATAGATTCTTTCAGTGTATTCCGTAGACTTCCCTGTGCTATTCAGTAGGCCCTTTTGGATTATCTGCTAAGTCACTTCAGTCGTGTCCGACTCTGTGCGACCCCATAGACGGCAGCCCGCCAGGCTCCCCCATCCCTGGGATTCTCCAGGCAAGAACACTGGAGTGGGTTGCCATTTCCTTTTCCAGTGCATGAAAGTGAAAAGTCAAAGGGAAGTCATTCAGGCATGTCCAACTCTTAGCGACCCCATGGACGGCAGCCCACCAGGCTCCTCCGCCCACGGGATACTCCAGGCAACAGTACTGGAGTGGGGTGCCATTGGATTATCTATCTGATAATAAGTGTTAATAATCCCAACCTCTTAATGTCCCACTTCTCCTATGTATTTTTTAAAGATAATCATAAGTTGATTTTCTAAGTCTGTGAGTTTCTCTTTATAAATTATAAAGTTCATTCTCTTTATAAGTTCATTTTAATGAATTTATAGATTCCACCTGTCAGTCATAATATTTCTGGCCCTCTCTGATTGACCTCGCTGTGTCTGATGCGCCTCTCAGTCCACCTAAGTTGCTTCCAAGGCGTTTCTTCGTTCTTCTTGATGACTGAGTGTATTCCAGTGTCTACGATGGACTAGTCACTCTTCATTTCTCTATTGATGGACTTTTTGATTGACGCTCTGTTTTGGATGTTATAGTGGCTCAGTGGTAAAGCATCTACCTGCAATGCTGGAGACTCAGGTTTGAGTCCTGGGTTGGCAACATCCACTGGAGGAGGGCATGACAACATGTTCCAGTATTCTTGCCTGGAGAGTCCCATGGACAGAGGAGCCTGGTGGGCTATACAGTCCAGGGGGGTTGGAAAGAGTCAGACGCGATTGAGCAGCTAACACTTTGACTTCTGCTGTCTTGCATATTGTCAATAGTGCTGCCCCGAATATAGGGCAACAAGTATCATCTCAAATCATGATTTTCTCTGGATCTGAGGCAGGGGGTGGGCTTGCCAGAGTGAGTGGTAACTCTGCATTTAGTGGTTTGAGAATCTCCATACTGCTTTCCTTTGTGACCTGCCCTGCCCATTGACATCCCTGCCCCCGGTGCAGAAGAATCCTCTCTTCTCAGCAGCACTTACGCTTTGTTTCTCTTTTGGAGGATGGCCATTCTGCCCTGTGTGAGGGATGGCGCTTGCAGCTTTGATTGGCACTCATCTGACAGTGATGCGGAGAATCTTTGATGTGCGTTATGCCCTTCTGGATGCCTTCTTTAGTGAAATATTCGTTTAGATCTTTGGCATCATTTTCTGTTGGGTTGGGTTTTTCTTTTTAAATTATTCTTTTCATTGAGCTTTATGAGCTGCCTGCCTGTGTTCTAGATAAATTCTGAGTTTTTATTTTTGGTTGCAAACTGCTTTTTTCCTATGCTTCGTGTTGCCTTTCTTTTTTTAGAGTTTTCCTTGCAGGGCAATAGCTTTTCAGGTTACTGAGGTCCCTTTTGCTGAATTAGGTCTTATTTTTCATTATTCTAAGAGTGGATCCAAAAACAACTTGCTGCCATTTTTGTAAAATGTGTTCTGCCTGTATTTTCCTCGAGAGCTGTTAGAGTAATCTTCCCTTCTAGTTCTTTAATCGATTTGGAGTTCCTTTTCCAGTATGGGGTTAGGGACTGTTGTAATTTCATTTGCTTTTCACTTGTTTAAGGAACCTCCATTCTCTCCTTTGAGCTGGCTGTTAGCAGTTTACATTCCCAGCATCAAGGCAGGATAGTGTCCTTTCCTCCAAAACTTCTCCGCTATTTATTGTCTGTAGACTTTTTGACAAAGGCCATTCTGACAGGCTTGAGAAGACGCCTAGTTCTAGTTTTGATTGGCATTTCTCTAATAATTAGTGATGTGAGCATCTTTTCATGTACTTTATGGCCATCTGGATGCCTATTTGGGAGAAATATCCATTTAGATCTTTGGTCCATTAAAAATTTTTTTTAATTGAACAGCATGAGTTGTTTGCATGTCTGGGGAATGCATTCCTTACTTTTTCCTTGGTTGCAAACATTTTTTTTCCCCCTGAGGATTATCTTTGTTTTCCTTTAAGGTTTCCCTATGGACCTAACAGAAGCAGAAGACATTAAGAAGAAGTGGCAAGAATACATAGAAGAGCTATATAAAAAAGATCTTCATGACTCAGATAATCACGACTGTATGATCCTCACCTAGAGCTAGACATGCTGGAGTGGGAAGTCAAGTGGGCCTTAGGAAGCATCACTACAAACAAAGCTAGTGGAGGTGATGGAATTCCAGATGAGCTATTTCAAATCCTCAAAGATGATGCTGTGAAAGTGCTGCATTCAATATGCCAGCAACTTTGGAAAACTCAGCAACAGCCACAGGACTGGAAAAGGTCAGTTTTCATTCCAATCCTAAAGAAAGGCAATGCCAAAGAATGTTCAGACTACTCCACAGTTGCACTCATCTCACACGCTAGCAAAGTCATGATCAAAATTCTCCAAGCCAGGCTTCAACAGTACATGAACCCTGAACTTCCAGATGTTCAAGCTGGATTTAGAAAAGGCAGAGGAACGAGAGATCAAATCGACAACATCCGCTGGATCATGGAAAAAGCAAAAGAGTTCCAGAAAAACATCAACTTCTGCTTTATTGACTATGCCAAAGCCTTTGACTGTGTGGATCACAACAAAAAAATTCTTTAAGAGATGGGAATACCAGACCACCTGATCTGCCTCTTGAGGAATCCATATGCAGGTCAAGAAGCAACAGTTAAAACTGTACATGGAATAACAGACTGGTTCCAAATTGGGAAAGGAGTACATCAAGGCTGTATATTGTCACCCTGCTTATTTAACTTAGATGCAGAATACATCATGAGAAATGCTGAGCTGAATGAAGCACAAGCTGGAATCAAGCTGGAATCAAGATTTTCAGGAAAAATATCAATAACCTCAGATATGCAGATGACACCACCCTTATGGCAGAAAGCAAAGAAGAACTAAAGACCCCCTTGATGAAAGTAAAAGAGGAGAGTAAAAAAAGTTGCCTTAAATCTCAACATTCAGAAAACTAAGATCATGGCATCTGTCCCATCACTTCATGGCAAATAGATGGGGAAACAGTGGAAATAGTGACAACTTCATTTTCTTGGGCTCTAAAATCACTGCAGATGGTGACTGCAGCCATGAAATTAAAAGACACTTGCTCCTTGGAAGAAAAACTATGACCAACCAAGACAGCATATTAAAGAGCAGAGACATTAATTTGCCAACAAAGGTCCATCTTGTCAAAGGAATGGTTTTTCCAGTAGTCATGTATAGGTGTGAGAGCTGGACCAAAAAGAAAGCTGAGCGCTGAAGAACTGATGCTTTTGAACTGTGGTATTGGAGAAGACTGTTGAGAGTCCTTTGCACTGCAAGGAGATCCAACCAGTCCATCCTTAAGGATATCAGTCCTGAATATTCATTGGAAGGACTGATGGTAATGCCAAAACTCCAATACTTTGGCCATCTGATGTGAAGATCTGACTCATTTAAAAAGACCCTGACACTAGGCAAGATTGAAGGCAGGAGGAGAAGGGGACAACAGAGGATAAGATGGTTTGAAGGCATCCATGGATATGAGTGCGAGCAAGCTCGGGAGTTGGTAATGGACAGGGAAGCCTGGCATGCTGCAGTCCATGGGGTTGCAAAGAGACGGACATGACTTAGCGACTGAACTGAACTGATTGAATACCCTGGAAGAACCTATATGGGAAAAGACCTCCTACCCCCAAATAGATATATGTTCATGTATAACAAAACCAAGTTCCTGTACCTAAAACAAACACAACATCAGAAATCAACTCTACTTCAATAGAAAATAGAAAAACACTAAACCAAAACAGAAACCACAGCTGGAGCAGGGAGAAATGCTGCCCCTTGTGGGCATTTTAGTATCAGCAACTGAAAAACTGCTCCTGGACCTTTAGCCACCTGCTACGTGGGAGACCTGGGTTCGATCTCTGGGGTGGGAAGACACCTTAAGAAGGG